>JAVYIG010006548.1:0-116172 GCA_035222895.1 Strongylocentrotus droebachiensis
TACCACTTCTTCTTACTACTTCTACTACTACTACTGCTACTACTTCTAATAATAATAATAGTACTTCCTCTTCTACTTTTTCTTTTTCGTCTTCTACCACTACTAATACTACTACTACTACTTCTACTACTACTACTACTACTACTACTACTACTACTACTATCACCACTACTACTACTACTACTACTACTACTACTACTACTACTACTACTACAAACCATAACAACATATCAGCAACAACAACTGCTGCTACCTCAATAACCTTTTCATGCCAACGTTACAATGACAAATGAATTGATCCGAATATGATTTATTTGCGATATAAATGTATTTCTAGGTATTGAAATTTCCCTTGAGATAACTTCGCAAAAGTCTTTGCGATTGCATGTATTTAACTGATATAACTATCAAAATAATAATACTTAAATTTGGCATGGCATAATTTCCTATGTTTTAATTTACATTTATTTCATTAATCCATTCATTTTGATTATCAAAATATATACAGGCAAAGATTTCAAGGGAAAAAAGCAAAGACAAAACATTTAGATACAAAGGAAGTAAGAATTACCCCGACTATTTGTAATGAGTTAGTTTCATGAATTAGATTCAACAAGTATTTATAGCAGATGATATGTGAAAGGGTTGAAAGTCAATCCTTGAGTAATCATGGTAACTGTTTATCTCTGTTTCATTATCCTTATAGATCCAACCGAAGACCCAAGTCTCTTCGATGGTAGGTATTATAGATTGACAATTAGTCGGGTCCTCACTAGCTCGAGAATGAAAGGAAAACAGATGTACAAACAAAACCAAAACAGGAGAAGAAGAAAAAAACTACTTTTAAGAGGAAATATATTTTTCTGAAGAAAAAAAAATGGACTCCTGGGATAAATAATTTTGTCCGATCTGCCCAAACAGTAATATTGACAGCGGCAAAGCGCAATCCAACCTTTGTATCGAGTTCATTTGTATGAAAACAGGAACAATAGCGAAAGAGAACAGTGACAGTTTGAACTGAATCGGAAAAATAAGACGAACGTTATGAATGTTTGATTTATGAAATCGGTCAGTGGATTGGACGGACAAATCTCCCGTTCTTCGTGTATACAAATATATCATTATTTTATTGTTTTTCTCCAAAGTTCCTCCTCCCTTGAGTAACTGTACTACTCAAAATATACGTACCAATACCATGGATTATGGATATACATATTACGGAGAGCAAATTGTTATAGGTCCTCTTAAAATAAAAGACCCTCCTGAGGCATACATTTTGAAAACTGACAAACTAGTAACAACTTTTATCAATGTAATGCTTCCTGGGATAAATTTCAATAGTTTAAACATATTTGTGGCTTTTCAATTACAGATCGATCAATCGATCTTATTTACTGGGTGTAAGCCACAAATATGTTTAAACTATAGTAACAACTTGTATGTTAGAACAAAATAGTTGTCTACAAATGTATCACAGTGACATATCGTTTAAGCCAATTTGAAGTGCCCATACGTCCCGCCATACGTAAAGTGATTACGACTTACAAAAACTCGTAACTTTCTCATTGTCTCATTGCTTGTCCGATTTCGTTCAAACTTTCACGAGTCTGCAACATGATTCGGGTTAGATTTTCCTTTGAGGTCTGAAGAAGCCCTTGGTCTAATACAAGCCTATCATAACTCTATTATATCCATCCATTTTGTCGGCACAATCGCATAGGTTTCTCCAGAAAGTCATGTAAATGTTGACTTCGCTGGTACTACACTTCATAGTACTCTCTACGGCTCCGTGGAGATTAGCGGTTTATTCACTTGACTCTTAATCCAAGGGTTGAGGGTTCGAACCCCAGACCGGCACTTACGTCCTGGGCAAGTCAATAATCCTAAATTTGAATCCAAACTTTCACGTTGAAGTTAAACATGTTCGAGAATAAATCGAAACTCGAACGAATTATTGTCGTTTTTACAACAAAAAATGTATCAATTACATTTGATGAATAAAACCTTATATTTTTTGTTTTCTTCATTCCACTGGCACTGATAAAGGGAAATGACGATTTATGTGATCCCCATCACGACGTGCAAGATGCTCAATCATCCTCTATTTCAAAAATATTTATAGATTATATTAATCTTGTCTGTTGTTTCTCAAAACAGCTCCAGGTGTAGGAGTGATCGTGCCACCGGAGAACCCCCGTGGGGATACTGTCATAATGACCCCTCCTATACGAGGTATGAATCGAAGAAGTAAACCAAGAAACAAAAATGTTTATGATTTTTTTTCTTTCTTTCCGGAAGTTGATAATTCCTGAACGAGGGATGAATAAAAGAAATAAATGAAGAAAAAAGGATTTGTTGTTTTTCCCGAATTTTAAAGCGGTTGGCGTAAAACCTGACGCGCCATTTTGAGAGTGACATCACTGATATCGTACACAAAGTTAATGCACAATAATTTTGGGCTCCTTTGGATTCAAAAGATTTATTAATCAGTTACTGATCGTCGGTTGCCATAAAATTGTTTGCATTCTTTAAAAACCTTCTCGTTTTGCCATTAAAAGGCTGTTTGTTAATTCTCTACCAAAAAAAGTAATTCCTTCATCATTTTCCTTACTTTTCTGGCAGGCGATACAGACGTGCAAACACCGCCAACTCGTGCACCGCCAGCACCAACAGAAGCACCAGGTATTATTTGAGTCTTTACAGTGATCTCCGGAATTGAGTTTCATAAAACGCGTTACTTGGGATATAGTGGTCACGTGAGCGTTTTCTGCGAATCATTTGATTCGACTGTACATCCCTATCAAAATGAATTGATTATTATTAATAGTCATGGCTAAAATAAGTTAGAGGTTACATATAAGGAGGGGTAAACCTGTTTTCATTCCGAATTGCGATTTCGTAAAGAAAGAAATGATGGCAAGTTAAAAAGATAGATAGCTAGAAAATGGCATTTTAGTAGATATCAGTAAAAAAAAAAAAAGTTGACACTCTTTTTTTTGAAAGGCCAGATGCCCCGTTTCTGCAAGTTTCTTTCAGAGACTAATTAACCCTAATAAGACCAGGGGGGTCATTATGGCTCTCCCCCAAACAATAAAATACAAAAGTTGAAAAAACAATGAAATAGGCCTATATAAGAAATTATCAAAACAAGAGATAACATTAGGAATAACCTAGCTCTTCCCAAAAAAAAATCGTATTATTGTTTCAAATGGTTTAACGATTACATATGAAAAAGAATGCTTAAATATAAAGATAATATGATTTATGGGTTAAACGGTGAATTTTATGACCCTAATTGCATAAATTACCATAAATATGCAAATGAGTGAATTTTTCAAAAAATTAAATTTACCATGGTAATTCTACCATTCTATACACTTCACTTGACATGCATGCAAATTTTCGCGGCGATCGGCCGTTTTACGGCCGAAATCTTTGGGGGAGGGGCATAATGCCCCCCCGGCTGTATCAAGACCTCAAATAGCCCGGCCTTTTGAGGGTAAAGTGTTAAATGACCATGCTCATTCATGACGGGGGTGGTATGATTCCAATTGCATACCATCTCAAAGAGATTTAATCATTGATTATTGTGATGTAGTAAAGATAAGTCAATATCAAATATATTTATTTCAAAGTCTTAATTCTAAAATAATGCCAGGCGCGGATCCAGGGGGGGGGCCGAGCGGGCCTTGGCCCCCCCCCCCCCCCCCACAAAAAAAAAAAAAAAAGAGAGAAGAAAGGAAAAGAAGGGGAAAGGGAAGGGGAAAGAAAGGGGGAAAAAGAAGAGGAAGAAGAAAAGAAAAGGGGGAAGAAGGAGATCGGAGGGCCGAAAAGGCCTTGCCTCCCAGGCTGTTAACCCCCCTCCCCCCCCCCCAAAAAAAATCAAAAAATAAGAGAGAAGGAAGGAAAGGGAAAGAAAAAAGGAAAAGAGGAGACACTGGCGTACTGATAGGGGGGGGGGAGCTTTGGGGGAAATCAAATTCAAACGTGGTTTATTTCTAATTCCATAATTGTGGATTACAAATAATGCTGAAATGACATAATTTCCGAGATTTTTCCTCACTTTTTAGTAAATTATACGTTCGTATGTGTTTGTTGGAAAATGACAAATTCCTGAATTTACAGCCAGGCAAGAAATATGATTCTTGAGATTCCTACATGTCAGGGCCCGAGGTACGGCGGGGATCGGGAGCCTCGAGCTCCCTCCCCCCCCCCCCCCCACTTTTTTTGAAAAAGTATATTAAAGAGAAATAAAATAGAATGAGAGAAGGAAGGAAAGGGAAAGAAAAAAGGAAAAGCCTAAATATTCTGAGCTTTCGGGGCCGGCTCCGCCTATTCGACCCCACCAGGTAGTAATTTATTGCCTTAAACCCCTGAGCTTGCGGGATCGGACAAGGTATCAAAATTTGTTTATCTGACCGCAGGCGCGTAGCCAGGGGGGCGGGGGTTGGCGGCCCCCCTCCCCAAATCGGAATAGGAAGTAGAAAGAAAAAGGAGCAGACAAAGAACATCTTTGAAGTTCAGACAAGGATTAAGAGTATGATAGAGAACGGTACAACGCATCGTCTTCTTTCTCTAATAATTAAATGAAACGTCAAAGCTTCGCGCAGGAGGAGGGGGGGGGACTGAATTTAGACAAGGATTAAGAATCGAGAACGGTACAGCGAATCGTCTTCTTTTTCTCATAATCCTATGAAACGTCAAAGCATCCGCGCTTCGCGCGGGAGGGAGAACCTGAATTCAGACGAGGATTCAGAGGCGAGAACGGTAGTACGAATCTGTAATGATTTAATGAAACGTAAAAGCTTCCGCGCTTCGCGCGGGATGGAGGGGGAACTTAATTCCGACGAGGATTACTTTCGAGAACGGTACAAGGAATTGTCTTCTTTCTCTAATGATTAAATGCAAATTAAAAGCTTCCGCGCTTCGCGAGGGAGGGGGGGGGGGAACCTGAATTCAGACGAGGATTAAGAGTCGAGAACGGGACAACGAATCGTCTTCATTCTTTAATAGTTTAACGAAACGTCAAAGCTTCCGCGCTTCGCCCAGGAGGGTGAGGGGGGGGGGACTAAATTTAGACAAGAATAAATAGTCGAGAACGGTACAACGAAATGTCTTCTTTCTCTAATGATTTATGAATGGTAAAAGCTTCCACGCTTCGCGCGGAAGTGGGAAAACTGAATTCAGACGAGGATTAAGAGTCGAGAACTGTACAACGAATCGTCTTCTTTCTCTAATAATTTAATAAATCGTAAAATTTTCCGCGCTTCGCGCGGGAGGGGAAAATCTAAATTCATACGAGAATTATTTTTTGAGAACGGTACAACGAATCGTCTTCTTTCTCTCAAATTTTCCGCGCTTCGCGCGGGAGGGGAAAAACTAAATACATACGAGAATTATTTTCGAGAACTGTACAACGAATCGTCTTCTTTTTCTAATAAATTAATTAATCGTAAAATTTTCCGCGCTTCGCGCGGAAGGGGAAAAACTAAATGCATACGAGAATTATTTTCGAGAACGGTACAACGAATCGTCTTCTTTCTCTAATAATTTAATGGAACGTCAAGGCTACCGCGTTTCGCGGAGGAGGGAGGGGGAAACTCATCCCTCCCTGCACCTACCCCCCCCCGCATTACGTACCAATATTTGGCTCGCATAATTTCAAATTTGGGCCCCCCCCCTAAGAAATCCTGGATCCGCGCCTGAATAATGCCCACTTTCTTCTCCTTTCCTCTGAGTGTATATTTGTTCTTTATTAATTCTGATGGTTTAGCACCCAAAGGAAACATCGTGGTGGGAGATAAGCCTTCTGGAAAAGGCTTCGTCTTAGGTGCCCCTCCTCCTGCTAGAGGTAAGAATAAATTAAGTTTTCTCGAGACAAAAAGACGTCTATAGAAAAGAAAGTCTTATTTCATCTCCATTGCACACAAGGCGTCATTTGTGGACGTTGGTCTGTGTTAGCGACTGGCGTAATTATCTGACGCAACCTTTTGAGAGTGACATCGTAAACGTAAACAAAGTAAATGCACAATAAATGCGTTTAATGTTGGGATCCTTTGGATTCAAAAGATCAATTAATAAGACATTGAAAGTAACGACTCGTCTTGTGCTTAGGGTATAATCAAAGTCTAAAGTGCAAGTAGAGTAAAGGATGCATTATGCGTGCAAATCTTGTTGAATATCAAACTTGTCTGAATTCTTATTTTAACTATTCAAACCAATTAAACTCTACGGAAGGTGGGACTGGGTTGCGAGTGGTTGTGTTGGTGCGGGAGTGGATGCGTGTGTGTTCGCGCGTTCGTGCGTGTGTGTTTTATGGTGTTAATATATTACAGTCGTCAGATAAATTTTCAGGTCCAACTGATGAGGAAAGTTACTGATCGTTCAGTTGTCATAACATTGTTTGCATTCTTTAAAAACCTTCTGGTTTTGCCATTCAAAGGCTGCTTTTTAATTCTATTTAAAAAATAGTAGTTCCTTCATAATTTGAAATTGCTACTTGTTTACTTACTATATTTATTAAATCTTATTTGATAGGAAGCTGTCTAGACAACATTTCCTTTTTTTGTGTGTTTTTTTGTTCAGCTGTGCCTTATTCTGTTTTGTATTAATTGATTTTTACAAGTATATGTTATCCAAATTTATGTATAATATTTTACATGAAATTGCATGTGTTTACCTTTGTAAAAATGTTTTTAAAATGATTGAATAAACTAAACTGAATCATTTTCCTTATGTTTTTGGCAGGCGATACAGAAGTGCCAACAGAGCGAACACGTCAACCACCAGCACCAACAGATGCACCAGGTATTACTTTAGTCTTTACATTGTTAGTGTTAACCACGTAGTGATCTCCGGAATTGAGTTTGATACAAACGCGTTACTTGGGATATTGTGGTCACGTGTGCGTTTTCTGCGAATCATTTGATTCGACCCTACATCCCTATCAAAATGACTTGATTATTATTAATAGTCATGGCTAAGATATAAGTTAAAGGTGACATTTAAGGAGGGATATACCTGTTTTAATTCCGAATTGCGATGGAAAGAAATAATGGCAAGTTAAAAAAAGATAGATAGCTAAAAAAAAGGAATTTTAGTAGATATCAGTAAAAAAAAAAAATTAAGTTGACACTCTTTTTGAATGGCCAGCTGCCCCGTTTCTGCAAGTTTCTTTCAGAGACTCATTAAATGTCCATGCTCACTCATGCGTGAGTGGTATGATTCCAATTGCATATCATCTCAAAGAGATTTAATCATTGATTATTGTGATGTAGTCAAGATAAGCCAAGATCAAATATATTTATTTTAAAGTCTTCATTCTAAAATAGTGTCCACTTTCTTCTTCATTTCTCTGAGTGTATATTTGTTCTTTATTAATTCTGATGGTTTAGCACCCAAAGGAAACATCGTGGTGGGAGATAAGCCTTCTGGAAAAGGCTTCGTCTTAGGTGCCCCTCCTCCTGCTAGAGGTAAGAATAAATTAAGTTTTCTCGAGACAAAAAGACGTCTATAGAAAAGAAAGTCTTATTTCATCTCCATTGCACACAAGGCGTCATTTGTGGACGTTGGTCTGTGTTAGCGACTGGCGTAATTATCTGACGCAACCTTTTGAGAGTGACAACGTAAACAAAGTAAATGCACAATAAATGCGTTTAATGTTGGGATCCTTTGGATTCAAAAGATCAATTAATAAGACATTGAAAGTAACGACTCGTCTTGTGCTTAGGGTATAATCAAACTCTAAAGTGCAAGTAGAGTAAAGGATGCATTATGCGTGCAAATCTTGTTGAATATCAAACTTGTCTGAATTCTTATTTTAACTATTCAAACCAATTAAACTCTACGGAAGGTGGGACTGGGTTGCGAGTGGTTGTGTTGGTGCGGGAGTGGATGCGTGTGTGTTCGCGCGTTCGTGCGTGTGTGTTTTATGGTGTTAATATATTACAGTCGTCAGATAAATTTTCAGGTCCAACTGATGAGGAAAGTTACTGATCGTTCAGTTGTCATAACATTGTTTGCATTCTTTAAAAACCTTCTGGTTTTGCCATTCAAAGGCTGCTTTTTAATTCTATTTAAAAAATAGTAGTTCCTTCATAATTTGAAATTGCTACTTGTTTACTTACTATATTTATTAAATCTTATTTGATAGGAAGCTGTCTAGACAACATTTCCTTTTTTTGTGTGTTTTTTTGTTCAGCTGTGCCTTATTCTGTTTTGTATTAATTGATTTTTACAAGTATATGTTATCCAAATTTATGTATAATATTTTACATGAAATTGCATGTGTTTATCTTTGTAAAAATGTTTTTAAAATGATTGAATAAACTAAACTGAATCATTTTCCTTATGTTTTTGGCAGGCGATACAGAAGTGCCAACAGAGCGAACACGTCAACCACCAGCACCAACAGATGCACCAGGTATTACTTTAGTCTTTACATTGTTAGTGTTAACCACGTAGTGATCTCCGGAATTGAGTTTGATACAAACGCGTTACTTGGGATATTGTGGTCACGTGTGCGTTTTCTGCGAATCATTTGATTCGACCCTACATCCCTATCAAAATGACTTGATTATTATTAATAGTCATGGCTAAGATATAAGTTAAAGGTGACATTTAAGGAGGGATATACCTGTTTTAATTCCGAATTGCGATGGAAAGAAATAATGGCAAGTTAAAAAAAGATAGATAGCTAAAAAAAAAGGAATTTTAGTAGATATCAGTAAAAAAAATAATTAAGTTGACACTCTTTTTGAATGGCCAGCTGCCCCGTTTCTGCAAGTTTCTTTCAGAGACTCATTAAATGTCCATGCTCACTCATGCGTGAGTGGTATGATTCCAATTGCATATCATCTCAAAGAGATTTAATCATTGATTATTGTGATGTAGTCAAGATAAGCCAAGATCAAATATATTTATTTTAAAGTCTTCATTCTAAAATAGTGTCCACTTTCTTCTTCATTTCTCTGAGTGTATATTTGTTCTTTATTAATTCTGATGGTTTAGCACCAAAAGGAAACATCGTGGTGGGAGATAAGCCTTCTGGGCGTGGCTTCGTCTTAGGTGCCCCTCCTCCTGCTAGAGGTAAGAATATATTAAGTTTTCTCGAGACAAAAAGACGTCTATAGAAAAGGAAGTCTTATTTCATCTCCATTGCACACAATGCATCATTTGTGGACGTTGGTCTGCGTTAGCGACTGGCGTAATATATGACGCAACCTTTTGAGAGTGACAACGTAAACAAAGTAAATGCACAAAGTACGTTTAATGTTGGGATCCTTCGGATACATAGCGAAGTTGAAAAGCATCGGGTATAATCTAACACTGTCGTACAAGAAGAGTAGTAGATGCATTATGCATATATTGTTCATTTTGGAAATCAAGCTTGTCCACCTTCTTATGTAATTTATACTGTACTCTCTATGTGTGAATGTGGGTGGTTGTAGGTGCACTTTTGCGCGTGTGTACGTGTAAGTGTGCGTGTGCGTGTGTGTGTGTCAGTATGTTTGTTTCTGTTCATTGCTTGTTATTTACAGTTATGGACAGTGACGTCAATATGGAGATTATTCCATTTATTCTTAAAAAAAACCCTTTTTCCCATTCAAGAGCTTTTTTATTATCTCCCTTTAAAAAAAAAAAAAAAATTCTTTCATCATTTTCTTTACGTTTTTACAGGCGACACAGAGGTACCAACAGAGCGAACACGTCAACCACCTGCACCAACACCTGCACCAGGTATAGTCTTTACATGTGTTATTATAGATATATTTACTGCTATGAGAGGCATCGCTGTTTCTATAAGGCACAAGCGCCCCAGTGTGCCTCGGAGTCATAGCAGGATGTAACGTTTAATCCACATTTACCACCGTGCACCCAGATGTAGATGGGTAATTGGTAATTACTGTGGTAATAATAATGGCAGGGCTCTCAGGAAGAACAGCAGTGAAGCTGATGAAGCTGCCCTTGTTAAACAAAATTAGTAGTATTATTTAAATATTGATAACGCAATGTGCAATGGATGTTAGAATTAACCGAAAACCACTTGAAACAAGGAAAGGATACTATCTAACCAGCAAAATGCCTAATTCCTCTTCGAGAAATTTGCTTATTAATCTTTTTCTTGTTGTATGCTATTTATGCAGCACCTACGCTAAATCTGAAGGGAATCTTTGCAAGCAGATTAAGTAAACAAAGTAAACCGTTCAGGCTTGTTCCCGCGGAAAAGAGTGAGCCAGCTGGTAAGTATCGATTCGATGTGTTGAGCACATTATAAGTATTTTACACTCGATATCAATATTAACATTCTGTCAATTTCATCTACAAAGAATAAAAGACGAAGAAAAGAAGCTATAAATTATGACCCATAGCTATATAAGGGGAATAATAATGTTTTGCTTCAAAAGTGAGCAAAACGTTCAAATAAACAAACAAGCAACAAGTTGTAAACAAAATTCTCGTTCGCTCTCTTTTTCTGAGACAAATCGAAATAAAAAGTCACGAGGTACCAAATTTTGATCTAATTTTGCTACCGGGGGCTTAATTATGCCAGATTAAATGTTGCCAGGGAGCAGAGCCCCCCCCCCCCCCCCCCCACCTCTACCGGATCGACGACCGATCGCAATACAGTAACGAAAGACTAATGTCCACACTAAAGGCTGATTACCTTGTGCTTCTCTTGTTTTATTTCACAATCAAGCCGAAGTGGGAGACACAGAGATTGTAGAGGCGCCGACTCGGGGTGGACAAACTGAACAAGGTATGTAAACGTGGTGAATCAAGTAAGACATGATTATTTTATACTTTTCTTTTTAGATTGTAAAATGTTATTATATCGTTTTATTATATTATAGTGGCAATCCACTTTTTTAAAGTAAGTGTTAATTGGGATCACTTCATTTCTTTGTTAATTTCACTTTCCTTATAGTGGAATCGGCTCCAAAGTAGTTTTGTAATTCAAACACCTAGGTGATCTACTCTCTGTCCACACATCCACGCAGCCGCGTGGGAAGGGGGGGGGGGGGGGGGGGGCGAGCGGGCCTTGCCTCCCCTTCCTGCCCCCCCCCCAAAAAAAAAGACGGGCAAACAAAAATTGTGACCAGAAAATTACCTTTTCTTTTTTGCTTAAGAAGGGGGGGGGGGGGTTGTGTTTTTTTTTTTTTTAAGCGCTCACTATCGGCTGGCGCGATTTTCAAATTTCGGGGTCAAAATAGAAGAAGGAAAAAATAGAAATCCTGGATCTGCGCCTGCATCCACGTACAATATACGTTCGGCCACCACAGTGACACTAACCATTTCCCGAACCAATACTTATAACAGATGATAGGGCTTATTAAGTTATTGCCCTTTAAAATCTGGAACTCTTGGGCCTCTGTATGAAAGAACTACCATACTCTGTCAAGAAGTGTTTGAAAACACATCTTTTCTGATTTGTCTTAATATTCCTCTTTGATTGTAATTAATGTATGAGTCTATGAGCTTTGTAAAAATAATATACTCTCTCTCTCTCTCTCTCTGTTTTATAGTCTTATATCTTATATGCTCTCTTAACCAATTATTTGTCCATGGTACAGAGAACGGCAAGGGAAGCATTCAGTACAGCGGTTCTGTGAAAGGGGGATCATTTAGTCTCTCCAATCCAAAACCACAAGGTAATTAGCTCCTCCCATTTGTTCAATTTTTGTTCAGAGTCAGACTATAGGAAATTCGAAACTCGAATAAAGAATCATCGTATGAATAATCATTGTATAAGTAGTGAAAGGGCGTACGTGACTCTCTAGATGTGGGCTCATAAAGCTTTTTTCTTTTAATTCTCGTAATGGAATTCCATTTCCAGTGAAATTGGATTAAATTAATTCCTGATTGTATTTCCTGTAGGAGGTAGACGTTTTTAGGCTATCATAATATAAAACAGGTAGGAATGTATATATATATAAATATATTATAAACCGAATATTTTGAGAAAAAATGGCTTGACCTCACATTTCTCGAGAGCACAAATGTAAAACGGTTCTGCACGTATTGATCTCGCTCAAATTTCCTATCACCTTTATTTTTAGTATTTCAATATTTTCATCGAAAATCAGTTTGGGAGATATTATCTTATTCGCAGCTTTTTAAGGTTTATCTAATTAAACTTTCCTTCATCATTATAATCCAGAATAACAGATCTCGAGTAGATTTGTACCTATCCCTGGTACCCATTAGGATTATTCGTTGAAAAACACTGAGCTCTGATTAACAGTTCGGTTGTCAGTGCAGGTGCCTGGTAAAGTTATTAAAGATCACTAATTGGGGGGGGGGGCGGGGTATATTTTTTATTTTGGTATTTATAAAGTTAATTGATTTCTTTAGACATTGGTGTTTGATACCCGGTTTATCCTATCAATTCAACCCTCTTAAAAGAAGAAAAACAGGAAATACGACGATGATGACAACAGTAACAACAAAAATAAATATGGATCCCCCCATCTTAGTAAACCAAATCAAAAACAAAAATAATCACATGCCCCTCTTTTTTCTTGGTCTGACAATGCAACCGGGGGCTCACGAAGGGGCTTTTTATTCCCAGACTCGGTTGCCAGATTGGGTTTTGCCGGTGGAGCAATTCTCACCCGCGATCCACAACTAATTGAAAAACAGAAAGTATAAACAACAACAACGACAGCAAACATTATGCCCATGCTAAACAAGCTAAATTAATACTAATTGACTTGTATTTCTCATGTTTTATTTCACATCAATCAAAACGAAGTTGGAGACACTGATGTTGTAGAGGCACCAACTCGGGGTGGAGTTGAACAACCTGAACAACCTGAACCAGGTATGTAAACGGGTTGAATTAAGTAGGACAGGAATCAGTATTTGCTACTTTTCTTTTTAGTTTGTAAACATTCGTTACAGCCTCTTAGTTTCTATATCGTACGTAATTTGATACTACTTCACGCACTAGGCTGCCGTAAATTAGGAGGGGGGGGGGGGGCGGTGTAGAATGTTACCCTAGGTTATTTTTATGCATGCATGGGAGTGGCAAATTGGCAATCCTCTTTTTAAAGGAGTAATTATTAGTCGGAATCACTTCATTTTGGAGCTGATTCCACTCCAACTTACAGCTCCAAGAGTAGTGGTTGGATTACTCTCTTGAGGGTAGATTCAACTATTCTGAGCGTGGATTCTAAACCCCAGGTGCTATCCCAAACGAAGGCTGTTCCCAAGTCCGACTCTCCCAAAAGAGGACTTCCACTTCTGTTTATTTCGAGAGAATTTTCTAATTTTCGACTTCTTCATAAATTATGATAGTGCGTAACAGTACTATGTGTGTCGGTTTACTGAAATAGTTATGCATAAGCATAATATAGTTTTATATTATTAATTATGATGTGTCTTCTTTCGTTTAACGTTTTGACATTTCGCAAAGTATCGCTTAGACGTAAGCCTTTAAGTATAATTATGGTAAGTTGATTTTCTACAGTTTGAGGAAAACAGTTGTTGTGTCGTTAAGTGTGTTCTCGGTTGTATTCTTAAATCCCAAATAAATAAATAAATAGATAAATGCCAGTCATAGGGAAAACAATTAGGCTATTTTTGTTGTACTTGTCTTGAATTTATGCATCTTAAACCGACAAGTCATAACAAATAAAATGTTTTTGATCGAAAGGTTTACAAAATAAAAAGGACATTCACTTTTCTTTTGTCTCGTAAAGATTAATGTAGTTCACTCCTCCATGGCGTACCCCCTACAGATCGTAACTCCCCTCATTGTTATTATCATTATCATTATTATAATCATTGATATTATTATTATTACTATTATGATTATTATTGTCCTTGTTATCATTATCATTATTATCATTCTTACTATCTATCTTGGAGATATTGTTTTTCCTTAAGATCTCTTTGGTGTCTTCTTGTTCTGTCACATCTGTTTCATTCTTCTCTTATCTGGTATCTTCAAAGTTCAAAGTTCAAATTTCTATTTCCATTTTTTTAAATTCTGTCCTGAAGTATGCTAAACTTTAACTTATGTGTATTTTATTTTCTTTATTGAATCACTTGATGGTCGTATGCCCACAATTATACAACTTTCACACAATTGCCCCAGGAGTGTCATTTTTGACAGACATGGCGCATTATAAATGTTCACTATTATTATTATTATAAATAAAGTACCAACAACTTTTACAGAGTATAGAAATTATACGAGTGTACATGAAGTTATTTTTATTTGCGTAACAAATAACATCTTAACCAATTATTTGTCCATGGTACAGAAAACGGCAAGGGAAGCATTCAGTACAGTGGTTCTGTGAAAGGGGGATCATTCAGTCTCTCCAATCCAAAACCACAAGGTAACTAGCCCCTCCCAGTAACACGATTTTCGTTCAGACTATATAAGAAATTGATACGAAACTCGTACAAAGAAACATCGTATGAATTATCATTGTAAACGCATAGCGAAAGGGCGTACATGACTCTTAAAATGTTGACTTATAAAGTCATACGTCACTTGTTTAGATGCACTAACAAATACAAAGAACAAACAAACGAATCCCTGAACATGACTTTAGCATTGTGTAGAAGATAATTATGCCTGAATTTTACACTTGAATATTCATTCATTAAGTTCATTGATTTCTTAAAAACATTGTTGTGTCAGTGTTAATTTTTATGAAACATTGGTCTTTCAAATCCGACTCATTCTATCAAGTCAATCATCTAAAAAGGAAAAGAAAAGGAAACAAAGAAAACTACGACGACGATGACAATAATAATAATAATAATACACAACATTTATTAGGCGCTTAATACGGGTGTTTCTAAGCGCACCATTGTCTGACTAAAAATTAACAACCAAAACTTATAATAAACACCAATGAAAAAAGAAGAAATGAGATCACATAAGGTCAGACCTAAGATCAAACATAAGATCTAACAAGTAAGGAATAAGCCCCCCCCCCCCCCGATCCACAACTCATTGAAAAACAGTAACTAAACAACGTACATCAAGTTCCGTTATGCCCATGCTAAACAATCTAAATTAAATACTAATTGACTTGTATTTCTCATGTTTTATTTCACAATCAAAACTAAGTTGGAGACACGGAGATTGTAGAGGCGCCAACTCGGGGTGGAGTTGAACAACCTGAACAACCTGAAACAGGTATGTAAACGGGGCGGTGTTTGTGATAACGACGTTTCGGTACTTTAAAGGGAGTGGATCGCCAGTTTCCATGTGCAGAAGGCCATAATTCGCTGACACCAGACTTGGTGGAAATACCATTGATGGGGGTACAATTTTGCACACAGCAAACCCATAGTCCAGTCAAGAATTACCCCCCAATCTCTGGGAGAGCTCGAGAGTCTTCGGCAAATCAAAGCATTACATAAGGTCCAATGGTCATAAAACTCAAGGCTAACCCTGGTGATTGACAACACCTGTTATTGGGTAAACACCCGAACGGTGTCGAATTCCCCATGAGAGCTGACTACTCAGTGACTTTAACTTTAGCCTTTAGTCAAGGCACTCGTGCTGTATTTCCCTAAACGCGCCTGAATACATAGACTAATCGCGCGACGACTGTGATCTGTGGGACGAGGTGCGTCAGCATCTCGGCCTTTACTAACCTGAGTGGTTGTTGTAGTTTATTTCTTTTGTTTTGTATTATATTTCCGCTCCCGAATCAGGAGATAATTAGATGCAAAGCATCTTACCCAGAAAGCCGGCCAAACCGCCCCTTCCAATCCGACGCACCAATCAGAGTAGACGATTCGAGAAAACTTCATGCATATTCATTATCAACATATATAATCATAAATACATTTTTGAGCGGTTACAGAACATGGCGAGCGACGAAGGAGATCTCTTATCAAAGAGCCTTGAATATGCGGTCGAAAGGTTGAAATTATCATCTTTTAAGGAGTTACAATCAAAAGCTATAAAATCAGCAGTGAAAGGGGAAGATGTATTTGTTAATCTTCCAACGGATTATGGCAAATCTGCGATTTTTCAAGCCATTTCACTGTGCAAGGACTTCTTTGTGCGGACGACCACAGTCGCTGCCAGCACACCATCCCCATCGGCGTCTACTCCCGAAGCTGCCCAGAGTTCGGGGGCCTACTCACACCGCACTGCACTGTCCATTGAAGTTATCGTTTCACCTCTTATTTCTTTAATGAAAGAATGTGAACCAAACTTGTCACACACAATAACATGATATCTTCAGTTAAGTTCAGTAGACTTATTCTATAAGAAATAGCTAGGAAAACTCTTGCACAGGAACCATGCAGAATGTACTGCATAGTAGATATCTACCCTTTTTTGCACATCTATTACATTATAGACCTAAGCAGAATTTCCAGAATTTGATGTCCTTTTCATTATTTTAATTCACTTGCATGCAGCTAGCTCAGCTAGCCCTGCAAATTCAAAGCTCCATGAACGCATCGTTTTCACACGTACACAGATATTCACGTGTTGTACAATAACAATTCCGACCAGCTGATCGTGCGAACCACTAGAGTCTATGCGTAGGTTAAAATGAAAAACAAGGGAACAAAATTTTACTATGAATCTACTAAAGTAGCAAAATAATAAATACCCTAGTCAATAAGTAGAATATTGTTTTTGATAAATTCATATTTTATTCGAAATTGAACTAGATATTATTTTATTTTTTTAGTACATTTGAATACCGATTCCCCCACAATTTCATGGACGAAGCCATTTTAAACACCGCGCGGTTAAAACAATTAGGATTGGCCACGATCATCGCTAGCTGCTGTATATGTAAGACCCTCATGCATATGCACATAATGATGAGCTCCGCAATTTTAGCAAAGGCCAAGCCGCTGAAGCGGCTCGGTCCAGCGATCACTGCTGTAAAGCCACACTGCGTTAGTCTATTTTCAGACCCTGCTCGGCAGACAAGCAGCGCGCGAGGCCTTGTGCAAAGGCTACTTTAACTTTGACTACCACGTTTATAATAGAGAGGGCGTGGCCAATAAACCCAACACCAACAACAACAAGCAGACACACACGTGCACCACATGCACACCGTGCACATTAAATGAGACTTCTCTTTACATATAAAAGCGGGCCATTCGAAAACACTTGTGCGGGTTATAGAAAACGCCATAAAAAACACCGTGAGTAGATCATTTAACACCACAAATAAAGAAATGAAATTATGTGCATGCATTTAAGTTTGAATGAGCCTATATTTTAACTAGTTTATATATCTTCGGTCAAAATCTTCCTGGTCGAATTCGATACTCGAAACTGCTGAGCAGTACTGTGGATCTCGAGCCCATCGGGCGTCCCGATGGGCTCCCCCACGGTTGGGCGAGTAGTGCTTGCTAAGATGCGGGGCTCGGGTTCTAGCTAATCCACTTGCTTCCCATCGGTTTGCCAGACGCGACGTCATGTGTCGGGATATATCCGGACGTACACGGGTAGTTGTTTTCAAATAAATAAATTGAAGAAGTTTACAACCAATATTTCATAACTCTTTAAGACTTATTCAGGCAAGTGCAGATATTTGGTTATTGTCACACATAGCTACATTACTGTCCTGCCTGTGTATTAAACCTTTTAAGCTGTGCTATTGATTCTCAACATTTCAAACACCACTGTACAAAAATCGGCGCTTGTTCAGTAGCCTATCCAAAATTTGACCCGTACCTCCGGCATGGAGATGTCCAACTAAAACATACCCAAAATGAAGTAAATATTCCTTAAATGTCCAAGTAATTAAGATCATGAGTTAAAATTTGTTATGTTTATTACCTGTTTCGTGTAAATTTTCTTGTTATTTTTGGAGTAGTTTTTGGATAAACGTTGATATAGTATACGGCACACTTTTTCACAGGTTTCACGGCAAACCGCTGCACGCGCGCCTGCGTGAAGTTATCTACCGTAATGAGGATCTGAGACGGTAGATAACTTCGGGATAACTTCGGGGGCTATACTTTTCAAGCTTGCTTGCATGAAAATAACACTCTTTAATTTGTTTTGCATTGAACTCTATGCAAATTTTGGGGGCTCTTTTATGACTTTTCGGGGGCTCTTTTGGGCATTTAGGGGGCTAATTCGCCCCGAGCCCCCCGTGTATTTTTTTTACTGGCTAGGCCAAGGGTCTAATAAAGTGAATACTCATGACCTACTGTTTCTTACGTTACTATCTAGAAGTCTATGTTGGATTTTTTGTATATCTGAAGTACAGAAAAAAAGAAGAGAATCTGGGCATTGTTTCGCAAAATTGTGGTGGCATACAACAAATTACAAGTTCACAGACATTTTATACACACATCTCAGCTCAATGGGTTTTCAGCGAACTCGTACTTATATAAGAAACACTACCCAGATTACCAGATATTTAGTGATATGACACATTTTATTTTTAAACACTGGCTTGGTGATTTATGAAATATGATATGTAGTGTCTAATCATCTCAAATATATACCAACAAAATCAAGGATATGTTCCGAGACTGGAGATCATCAAAAGACTAAATATGTTGAAAGCTCTTCCAAGCAGATTGATTTTATTTTTATTCCAAAGTCTGTTTAAGAATTATCTTGTAAGGACATACATGTATAGACTATGGTACTAGAGTGTTTCTCTATCTCACTCGGCCTGCGAGAATTGTCTTTTACATTTGTTTTCTTACTCTTTTTATTTCGATACAGCTCCAAGTGCAGGTAAGTTTTTCCAGCTTCTAAGTTCTATGTACATTTGTGTAAACCTAAGATGAGATGAGATATTTGTGTCAATCATAATTGTAATGTGTTCGCTTTTATAGTGACACTGACAACTTATAGGTTTCATAAGGCTAAGGGCTTACCAGTTACTTATTTTACTTACCGGTACATTTTTGGGGCATTATTCTGAGTCGACCTTGCTCATACTTGCTGATCATGCGACCGAAACCAGGGTGTGCCACTAACGAAAGATCTTGGTTGCCCTTTCAGGCTAAAAATGTTACTGTTTTCAATTTTGTTTGTGCGGCCCAGGTCAATAACATATATATTCATATAAATATATTCATGTTTTAATACACCTGTTTTTTACATTTAAAAGTATGCCGATTGTTGCACTAAGACCTTTCTAGTCCTGTGTTTCTTTCTCTGTCAATATCTATTTGCATGTACTTTCTTACCTCTGCTATCTATACCTGCCAAACCTGATATTACAAATAATCTGGAATATTCCTTTTTTTTTTCAAATTTCATTTTTCATTTTTCATTTTTTTCATTTTTTTTGGGGGGGTGCTAAAGCCAAATTAAGCTTGTTTTATCATGTGCCGTGATTTGAGAGTTCACATATTGTGTGCGTTGAATGGCTGCATGATTGAGCAGCAAATATGTATTCACTTTTTGGGACAGATTTACAGCGTACTGCCAGTTACACTGCCGCTGCAAGTGCGATTTCTTATTTTCGAAAGCATACCGTGCTAAAAATTCCTAATTCATATTTTCAAATGTTGGCAGGTATGTGTTATCCCATCTTCTGTCAGGATTAACTCTTTTCTCTATTAAAGCCCCACTGCACTACTTGTAGCTACTGGCGTCCTCTATAAAGCCAACAATGCCTAAGCAGTACCCGTTGATCCCCATGGTCCCCTTTTACTTATATGTTAATTGAGAACTGATTCGATGAGACTACCACCTGCCAGTGAACACGCAAGGAGCTCTAATCCATCCCTGCCAAACTAGTGCAGATAGGCATTAAGAGTGTAAAAAAACATTTCAGGATCTAGACATAATATGGAAACAAAATAGTAATAAGACAACAAGAAACAATTAAATGGCACATAATAAAACACCAAGATTGTGCACTTCTGACCATGGATGTATTTGATCCCTATTTCTTGGCAGGCGTTTTCAAGTTGAACCTTAAGAGCTTGAAGCAAGCTTTCTCACTCAAGACGATACCAACAGCACCAGAAAGAGGAGGTAATATATCGACAGGGTACTATATTGGTTTATGGGAACTACTACTAAAGGGTAATCCAACCATTAGGCCTAAAATAAAAACTTGTTGTATTGCCCTTTTGGTGTTAAAACATGGGTCGGTCGGTCAGAAAAGTTTTTTTTCTTTTTTTAACTATTTTTTTTGTCGCCCTCTTTTAGCTGATATTTCTCAGTTTTTAATGCTTTAATACATGTGCTTCAGCGTCATCATTCCATTGATATCTTTTTCACCTCATAATTATCCATGGTTTGCACGAGTGAGAATTTTGGAATAATTTGATTTTATGCATTTATATCCCATTTAAACAAACAAAATACATATATTTTAAAATTAATTTTAAAAAAAATCGAAAAAACAGTAAAAAAAACTTTTTAAAATGCCGACCGTAGATTTTCAGATTTTTGGGTCCGTCGCAAAGAGCAATACAACAAGTTTTTATTTTAGGCCTTACAGCAATGCAAGATGAAAGAAACCAGAAACATTGATAGAATGGTAAAAGTGGGGAAAAAATCAGACAATTGTGAATGTGAAAGTTATGAAACGTTAACGTTGTAATTGTTAACAGCTTGATCTACATTATGGGAATTGTTTTCAATTTGATATATATTTATATATATATCACTGTGATGTGGAAACTCTTATTTGTTCCAACACATTAATAAATATAATTTTCAGTAATATAGGACTGTAGGGCATTTTAGGGTTTTGAAAATTTACTAAATTTGTCCACTTGAAATTGACCATGAAAGTTGAATTTGGCCATGGACGTGTAATCATTGTCTAATAAGAAGTGAAGCCTGATCCCTGTTTCTTACTTTTCTCTGTCTTTCTTCGTTGTCATTTCAGATACAGAAACTGCGGAGGTTAGGACAAGAGGAAGTGACAGTAAGGATATTTGAAAGGGGGAATTCACCCTGATTATCAACTTCTCGTTGATACAAATTTTTTCATTCACCTGTGACAAATAATTGTATTTCAATAGTCAGAATGTGAATGGTATACATTACTTGTTGCTAGGTAGGACCAGCATTATGGCCTGCCCTAACTAACAACAAGTAATATATGCAATAATGAAATAATTTGTATTGAGGCACTTAAGTTTAGTTTTGATTACATTACTACTACTACTACTAATAATAATAAACCATTCTTATATAGCACATATCCCAAAAATGAATTCAAGTCCCTATGCGCTCAGAAAAAAGAAAAGAAGGGTTAATAGCAGACATAAAAGAAGAGAAGAGAATAACTGCTTTGTCATAACATTGTACTATTTTAACAATCAGAAAAATGTGTCTTTAAGAGACTCTTGAAATATTCTACTGTATCAACCTGATTAAGATTACGAGGTAATTTATTCCATAACTCGGCAGCTGCCAGTTAAAAGGACCTCGCACCATAGTAATTTGTTGATATTGAGGGGGGGGGGGGGAACTAACAAGGATTATGACTGAGAGCGAAGGTTTGATGCCTGGCAATATTTTGTTATCAATTGTTGTAAATAATCGGGGCCTAATTCTTCCATGCACGAGAACACCAATGTCAAAATCTTTAAATCAATTTGTTGTTTTACTGGAAGCCAATGGAGTTTTTCTAAAACTGGGCTGATGTGATCATGAAGTCGAGTGCGAGTATTAACCAACCTTGCTGCAAAGTTTCTGGATTCTTTGCAACTTTTGAATTTCATTATCAGGAAGACCATATATATATAAGATACTATTACAGAAGTTGAGGCGAGAAACTAAATTGGGTTCTAGGTTACTGGTAGGTTTAGTTTGACTGTGGTGGTGGTTATTTTACCTGATTGCTAAGAAAGTATAAATGCTTGTAAGTAAGCAACCAGACGGCCGAGGGACCTGGTAATGAGGATTAATGCCTTACCAAAGAGCACAAGCGCATCGACTTGGTTTCGAACCCGGGTCATCGGATCACGAGACTACTGCTCTACTGACAGAGCTATCGCGCCTCCTCAATTTAGGGTTAGGTAGAGTATTGGGTACCTGGTTGAAGTTAAGCATTTGGTTACCGTAGGGAGTTATCGTGGAACAATTGTAGCCTGAGCAAGTGTTGTACAACTGTGCCAATGGCAGTGGGAGTATTCAGTAGTCGGCTGGTTAACAAGTATGAACACACTCAACTCGATTATTGCCAACTTCTTTCATTACTTTTCTTTTATGTTTATTATACCTTATTTCAAGGTTCATCATCATCTGCTTCTTCTACTGGAGTTTCCACGTCAGGTACGCTAACAATTCTGATCACTGGCTAGAGTATGGCTATATGTCCATAGCTGCAGTATACAGATAGTGACATCAACAGTAGTCAAATTCAAATTCAAGTGATTTTATTTCTCATGCAAAACATAATACAAGAATAATTATATCACAAAAATTATGCAATGAAACAACAAATATAATAAAAACAGGACGAGAAAAGAGGAACTAACTTATTCAGAGGTCAAATTCATGGAGCACCAGAATGGTTCCCTTCTATAGAGTTTGTATGTGGGAGGGAGCTATTTGGAGCTCCATGAATTGACCTTTAAGCGTGAGTGAATTGCGTACACGTGTCACAACTATCTCTCTCAGAACGCTTTGCCTTTGTCTGTGCGGAACCCATGTCTGCGAACACGTAGAACCGTACTATTCTGTTAAGACAAAACGCGAAATATACGCTATTTTTGGGTCTTTATCATAGTGATAGATATCCATTCAAAACTGAATTAAAAAAATAACATGATTAAGCATCACATTTCTCCGTTTTGATTTACAAGCCGCTAAATGTCCTTCATTTACTTTGCACTGTCATGGTCGCCTAAATTTACTTACAAAAATTGAGTTATTCCTCATCTTATTTCTGTTACACGTTTGGCACCTAAGAAAATGACACCGCCTTCCTGAAGCCACTTGCGCTGTACACAGAAATATTTATATGGGAATGAACAAATATCTGGCTTGAGATTTTGGTTTAAAAAATCCTGCTTTTCCCTCAAATGTAAGGGAATTTGAAGACCAATCGTTTTCTATGTTTTTATATGATATTCTTCCACCCTAAAGACAAAAAGAATGAGAAAATATTTTTTTTTTCTTCTTCTCAGAACTCAACCTTCTCTCTTAAAATGACTGAGGTCTGGTCAAGTGTAACTGAATTGAAGGGAAACATTTCTTATTGTTTAAAACGTATATATATTATTTTTGTTGTTGAACATATATCACCCCTTTTTTTAATTATTTACAGTAAGATGCTACTTATGATGGGCCTTTTGTGATAGAAGTATCTTTTGCAGATCAGGTGTTGAATTGATGATATACCTCTATAATGACATAATTTTGAAATTTGAAATTTTGTTTCGTTTCTCTTGTATGCAGAGATAAATGCTGTTGGTCAGGGACTTTTTGTCAGCATTGCTGGACGGTCTGGTTCACAATCTTTCCAAATGCCAGGTAGGTATAAACTCATATGCATACAACTTATAAACCAGGACCAATGAATGTGACATTTCATAATTTCTAACACTGGTTTTGCCAAAGCTGGAGCTGGAGTTAATTGGGCTAGCATACCTTAATTTCTAAGGAGCCAATGATATTCCTTCATTTTGCATGCCATATTTTCTCAATTTTAGATTTGCGGTTTGTTTCTACTAGCTTTATCATTCCAATATAATTGTAATTCTTTCTGATGGGTGCAAACTGCACAGGGAAAAGTAAGTACATCTTCATCATCTAATCACCATCATCATTGCGGCCATCATCATCATCAACATCATCATCAACATCATCATCAACATTATCTTCATGATCATCAACATCATCATCAACATCATCATCATCATCATCACCATCATCATCAACATCAACATCAATATCAACATCATCATCATCATCATCATCACCATCATCAACATTATCTTCATCATCATCAACACCATCATCATCATCATTATCTTCATGATCATCAACATCATCATCAACATCATCATCATCATCATCATCATCATCACCATCATCATCATCAACACCATCATCATCATCAACATTATCTTCATGATCATCAACATCAACATCATCATCATCATCATCATCATCATTGCCGCCATCATCAACATTATCTTCATATCCATCAACACCATTATCATCATCAACATTATCTTCATCAACAACATCATCATCATCATCATCAACATCATCATCATCATCATCAACATTATCTTCATGATCATCAACATCATCATCAACATCAACATCAACATCAACATCATCATCAACATCATCATCACCATCACCATCATCATCTTCATCATCATCATCATCTTCTTCATCTTTATCATCATCATCATCATCATCATTGCCGCCATCATCAACATCATCTTCATGATCATCATCACCATCATTTAACATCCGTTTCTTCCCCATGCTATGGGATTCAACATTTCATTTTCCTCATGGCCCTATTCCAGACCTTATGGTCAACAGCATCCTCCTGTGCAAGGCGAGATGCCTTCATAAAAACACTTTTTTGTATCATTTACTCCTAAAGATTTCTTTGTTTTTCAATTTGTTTTCTTTTTCCATTGAACTCGGGTTTCATATTCTGAGTTCTTTATAGTGGATTAAATCACATAATAGTTTCTGATGTCATACTGTGCACTAATGTCCTTTGGCAAGACATTGATCTACATTTGCCACACTCAACCCAGGTGATGTAAATGGATACCTGGCAGGAATTAATTCCTTGAAATGCTAGAGCGCTGTAATGGCAGCTAGGCTAAAGCCGGGGTAATAATATAAATGCGCCTCGGAATGGAATCTCTAGATAGAAGGCGCTATAGAAATGCCTATTATTATTATTTATTATTATAAGAATAATTTCTCCCTAACAATTGTGATGCTTTTCGTTTTCATTGACAGGAATGTCTGAATTTGTGCGAGGAGGTGAGTTGTTCCAGAATTCAAATAAACTGTTCAGTTGTTGAGGTCTTGTCAAAATGTGACGAGAAACATGAAATACGTAAACTCATAACAATAGGTATAAATTGCATTAAGCTACTGAGGGAAGAAGTTTGAAAGAGGCAAGACAGGACAATTCTCTGATGGAAAGTGCAATACTGTTCCATTTTTTTCGAGTCAGCCACTGTGAGACGTTTTTTGGTAAATGAGAGCCTAGATTTGGGAATAATTAGTTTGTATTTGTCACATGTCGAGCAAAGGTTACAGGATAACTGCGATGACAAACTATTCCCAAATCGCTACCTTTTTCATGTGGAAAATAAAATGGAAAGAGTTGTCGGTCATTTGTTATTCCCTCAACATTATGGGTAGAACATGTTTCTTTTAAATCTTTGTTATATATATATATATATCTATACACACATGTTGATTGTATTTTTATTCTTTTTAAATCAAATTTGGAAATAAACTTGGATCAAATTGAATTGAATGCACTACAATATGCATCAAACAAACGATTTTACTTCTATTTAAAGATACCGAGGTACAGGCACCAAGAACAAGAGGAAATGGGGGAAGTGGTAAGCATTTACTGAGCCAATTAACTTGCCTCTTGATAGTACAGTCAAACCTGCTTTAATAGGGTCCACCTGTATATAAAGACCACATTTTGAATTTCCATTGCCAATCGTTTCTTGTTGAAACATGTACTAAAAAAACATGTCTACAAAGACCACTTTTTGTGTTTCTCTTGGGCGGTTGCTATAGACAGGTTTGACTTTACAGTGAAACCTGCTTTAGGGACCACCTGTATAATAAAGACCACATTTTGAATTTCCATTGCCAATCGTTTCTTATTGAAACATGTACTAAAGGAACCTGTCTACAAAGACCACCTGTCTATGAAGACCACATTTTGAATTTCCATTGCCAATCGTTTCTTATTGAAACATGTACTAAAGGAACCTGTCTACAAAGACCACCTGTCTATGAAGACCACATTTTGCATTTCCTTTGCCAATCGTTTCTTATTGAAACATGTACTAAAGGAACCTGTCTACAAAGACAACCTGTCTATGAAGACCGCATGTTGCATTACCTCTGACAATCGTTTCTTATTGAAACATGTACTAAAGGAACCTGTCTACAAAGACCACCTGTCTATGAAGACCGCATGTTGCATTACCTCTGACAATCGTTTCTTATTGAAACATGTACTAAAGGAACCTGTCTACAAAGACCACCTGTCTATGAAGACCGCATGTTGCATTACCTCTGACAATCGTTTCTTATTGAAACATGTACTAAAGGAACCTGTCTACAAAGACCACCTGTCTATGAAGACCGCATGTTGCATTACCTTTGACAATCGTTTCTTATTGAAACATGTACTGAAGGAACCTGTGCACAGGATAGACCACTGTTCTTGTCACCCTGAAGTAATCTTTATATACAGGTTTATACAGGTTTCACTGTATATGATATCTGTGATGATTTTAGAATCCATGAGGGTTGTTTTTTATTATCTTACATGGGCGAGTGAAATTCTTCCTTGGGAGATTGAGTCATTCATTTGAATACCCAAACTTCATATTTCATAATAGGGTAATTCTAAGTGTTATGGAATGACAGTTCCAAAGCATTTTCAATTTTGTAAAAGAATTTTATAGACCATTTGGATAAAAATATACAAATTAATCATATAATATATAAACTATATATTTGGTTTCCTTATCACCCATTTTACCATTAATGGTTATTGTCGTGGGTGTTGGCTGTTGAGTGATGTTGCCATGGTAAAGTCACAATCAATGGTATATAGTTTGATGCAACGGGCCCTGATCAGTATCATTATGTAATCCTACATTACACATGGAAAGAGCAAATAGAATGAACTAGGTACTCATTTTGAAAAAAAAAAAATCAACTTTACACTGTGAAATAGTGAAATGGATGGATGGAAAACAGCTCTTGTATGTTTATTGAATAGTAAAATGTCATTATTACTATTATTTTATTTGTTTACATCTTGTATATTCTGTACACATAATGCCTACTCAAGGGATCTAATTGACCGACTTCTTTTTTAAGAGGTTCAAATTGAAATACCGGTAACATGCGGTATTTGAAGATTTAGGAGAGATAGGAAATAATGACGGGTGATTTGAGAAGTCCTACATCAAAAGTATTATACCTATAAAGTACCTTTGATTATACAATTGAATTATTTCTTTCTATCTTATTTTTATCAAGAAAAAGAAGAACTGTGGCAAAAAATAGATTTAAAAAACCTTGGTTCTTGTACTTACTCATTATATGCTACAAATATCTCTGTTTACCAGATTGTACTTATCATGCATGTAGGATAGATATAAAGTAATAACACAGACTTCAGGATAATTGAACTGTTTCCAGTGCAGCATACCAACGTTAAAAGGGTTTTCATGGAGCTAATGAAAAAAATGGATAAGTATGCAAGGCCATAATGTTACTCTCTTAAAAAAAAAGAGTGAATTTTCACTCTATTTTCACTTTCTTGGGAGTGACGTCCGTGGTCACTTGTTTAGGAGTGAAAATCGATTGATTTTAAAGTGCTCTCTAAAAGAAAAGAGTGAATGTTCACTCTATTTTCACTCTATTTTCACTCTCCAGAGGAGTGACGTCCGTGATTTTGAAAATTCACTCTTTTTTTTTTAAGAGAGTACACAAAGCAATCCTTCAGTAATTTGGTGCCTTTTGTTTCTTGCGAAATTGCATGCGTGGTAAAGGAGTGATCATGCAGAGGCGTAGAAAGGAACCAAAGGCTTCAATTCTTCATAATAAGATTATATTCTTCCTTTTTTGTTGGTGCAGGTACCATTGATACAAGTATATCATCATCAAGCTCATCTTTCCATTTGTGTAAGTGAATTTGTTTGTATTCTTCCATCAAAAGTTTTTAAGGGCAAGCAGTCAGCATAAGTATTTTGCTCTGTACGTGTGACGTTGCTTCCTTGTCGTTATCGGGTAGTCTACTCTACAAATATGGGCTTCAAATGTTACTTCCATACAGAGATATTGCAAACTGAAATACACTTTCAGATGTTGTATTGCCCTTTAGGTGCCAAAACATGAGTCGGTCGGTCAGAAATCTTCTTTTTTTTTCTTTTCCTCTTTGGGCTGATATTTCTCAGCTTTTTTATTCAATATTTCTTCAATATTTTTTTCTCTCTAAAAAACAGTTAAAAAAAAGAAACTTTTTGTAAAAAGCCGACCGTAGATTTCAAGATTTTTGGGTCGGTCGCAAAGGGCAATACAACATTTTTTTTAGGCCTCATAGTGGGAATCCAGGAGAGTGTCAATCTCAGAATTTTTAAAAAAATTTGTTTTAATTGTTTCTTGCACATTGCCATGAGTTGTGACATTAATCCATATTTCATTGCACGAATCATATCAAATTTTTCTTGAATCTTATTATGTGATTGGTTTTAGTTATTATTTTTCCATGTCCATAACAATGTCATATTTTTATTTCAGCTCCTTTGGAACGGCAAATGGGGCAAGGAATCATTGAACTTGGTGACACCAAAGCTGGATCGAAAAAGTACACAAGTAAGAAACTGTTGTGGTATGACAGGTTCTGTATCTCATCTGCTAACCATAGCATGAAGAGAGATATAGTTGCGACACATGTGTAGAGACGTAGAGGTGCTGTGGTCTAGTGGATACGTCACCATACTGTATCTCATCTGCTAACCATAGCATGAAGAGAGATATAGTTGCGACACATGTGTAGAGACGTAGAGGTGTTGTGGTCTAGTTAATACGTCACCATACTGTGTTTAGCAAGACATTAATCTACATATGCCACCCTCCATCCAGGGGAGTGTTTCACAAAACTTGTCAGCAGTGACAAATGACAGTTTTTGTTATAAGCTACTGAAATCCTTGCTTCTGATTGGTTATCAGCAGATTTGTCACTGATTTTTGACATTTGTCATTGAGAAAAGGCTTTGTGAAACGGGCCCCAGGTGCAAAAGTAAACGGATAACTCCTAGCAACTTATTCCGTGGATGCTTTTATCACCCTATGGTAATAATACCCCTTGGAGGTGCCTTGAGCACCCTTGTGAAAGGAGACGTGTGCAGCGATTGTCACTGAAGTATCTTATTTCAGAATTATCCGTGCTATTGTTAACCTGACGAAATTATGACGCATGTCTTTACGCAGTATGTCATTAAATAGATGAAGTATTTTGTTTTCTATACATTTTTTGTAATAATTCATTTATATTTTCTTCCCCTTTTGTAATATAACGATTATTTGCATACTTCATGAATATTCAATAATTAATTTGTAGCCTATTTTGATACTTTTCTTATGTATATGCGTTTGTATTGAAGTTAATCCAAACTTGTGGATTCTATTTCAATTAATTTGAATTTGAAAAAGTTTTTTAATCTTATTTTTCTGATACTAGGTGCTCATACTTGCATTTGATTCAACAATACCTAGAAATGTCTTTCTGAAGTGGTAATATCCCTATGTACATGTAGGTCTGCATTTAAATATGTTTTTCAACGAGCTTGGGAGTGTTTCACAAAGACTAAGATCGACTTTAAAGGTGAAATTCAAAGAAAATCACAAATATGTCAACTAATGTATGACTAAAAACTGGTAATCTAACAGATGGTCATCGTACAAGTTATAGGTCAACTACATATCGGGTGATTTATAAAAAATAGAAATACAACCACCTCCATAGCAGCTGGGATATACCAGAGATTCGCCGGAAAAATAACGATGTTTTAATGACGTCACTATATGGACCAACACTGCCCAAGCAGACGACATCCCATAGAGAATGAACATAATAGCAAAGCTATTATTTGTCAAATTATAATGAGTTTAGTGTATATAAATGTAATGGCATGTCAAACCATTCAAAAGGGGATATGACCCGATTCTGATAACTAAAATCTTTTGCTTGTAAATACACAGGATAGGCGTTAATTAACAATCAAAGAAACCAGACTTTCAAATTGAAAACCCCCTGGAATGATATAAAGGATGGCATTTGTTCCCTCTTGAAACGCCGAACATACCCCGGTGTGTGCAGCTGAATATACATTGGCGTCTTATTTTGTTTACAAGCGACAGATGCCTTTATTTTTGTATCGCTGCATTTGTCATCAAAATAAAACCATGCGCGGGGTTAAGAGTGAGGCAATAGATTATACATTTAGCCTGACGGTAGTGAAGTAAGAGAAAGAACTCAAGAAAAGATGAAAACACAGGCACTGAAAATGTGTGAGATGTCATGGGGCATCGTCTGCTTGTTCAAGTCATGTCCATACAGTGATCTCACACATCTCAGCAGCGTTCGGAGAGCTCTTCCGGTGCTATGCCGGGGCTGTATTTAAGCGTTTTGTAATTTATAATAATCATAACTTTGAATGTTTCCAAGCATTGAATTTTGATAACCTTGTCGAAATCAAAGTTTCAACTTTGCAATAATGAAAATAAATTTAGTTTTTAAAATCAATGAATATCAACTTTAAGTTAGACTTAACTATGGCAGGCTGTTCATGCCACTGTTTGCTCTCACCATTTACTGGTATTTGTCTCTCAAGGGAAGCACAAATCATGGTCACAAATCTACAGCATTTATATTTTTTATGATAATTCATTATTGAAGGAAAAAATATTATCCAAAGATCGTAATGGTGAAAGCAAAAAGTGGCCTACCATCTTTAAGTTCAACTTAAAGTCAATCTTAGTCTTTGTGAAACACTCCCCAGAAATATTATTTTTAAATGTTAGTATCAACATGTATATAGCTTTGTAGTACAAACTAGTGATTGTATATGCTTTTTTGTTTGTTTTTGACAGTGCCAGACTTGGATGCTTATTTGCAAGGCCTTTCATCCGATTGTGAGTATCAGTTCAACCATCTCTTTGGTTTATTTGTAGAGGGGTCGTTGTTGAGTGGTTTATGTGTGTCTATCTGCAAATTTATTTATGAATCGTGTTTAAAGATAAAGTTGTGCCCTGGTCATGCGATTGCATTGTGAAAGAAACAGTGTGGAATCGATCAGAAAAGGTTGATCATCGCATTTATAAGTATTGGTGTGTACTGCAAGGTTCTGGAATCATCAAAATGATAAGAAATTTGGCCCAGTCTTCGTAAAGTTGCAAGCACTGTACACAGAAAGATGTATATGGGACTACACGAACATGTGGCATAAAATCTGTCCCGATGGTTATGCTGTTACATGCCATATATTAATTAGGCATTTGAAGTGCCATGCTTTTCAGGGAACATTTTTAATCTGAAGTTCTTCCACACTTGCATAATAACAATGATAACGCTTACTAAAAATGTTACTTCTTCCCTGAACTCAACCTTAATTCTCTTTAAAATAAAGATGACGTAATGAATTAAAAATGAAAGAAATTATTGATCATATACTCTTAAAATGCTTGTCTACAAACTGAAAACTGCAAAATAGAGTACCGATAAATTAAGCTATTGATTTGTTATGAGATTTTTAATATTTAGGCTAACAATAACATCAATGAAGATTGGCTGCATGTAGCTGTCTATGATTGGTTTGATGTTTTTTTAATATTGAACATTCAATTTAAGGATAATCTGTTTCAAGAATTAAGGAGCTAGTGCACACACTTTGTCATGTCCAGTGCCTATACATGGAATCTACCTTGCATCATTAGTTGTTGCTATGTCTGTCAAGCCTCTGGAAATCTTTTAACTTTTGTGCAAGAAGTATACATAAAAGTAGCATTAAATCATGTCTATTAATTATTTTAAGCTTCAGACTGAAACTTCAGGTGGAATATTACCAGCATTACTCATGAATCCCATGCTAAACCTTTAATCCCCTGTTTATTGTTTTGACAGCATCTGGGAGATCTGGAGATTACACCATCACATCGACCTTTAACGGTGGCAGCCAAGATCTTTCCACGGCTCTCGCAGCCTTCAATACGACCGCAAACATCCAGAGTCTACAAGCCGCATGTGAGCCATTCGCCAATTTAGACTTTCGTTAAAATAGATGAGCACAATGCACTCCATTTGAAAAATATTCTAGGAAATTTGATCCCTTTTGTTTTACCATAGTTTCTAGAGTGCGATCACATTGCAGGATAAAGGATGAATTTTTTTTATCATGTCTGCGGATGCTTCTAGAATTCTTCACAAAGTACATGTATTAATAAGATGTAGAAGTGGTCCTATAGTCCTGTGAATGATTTCCTTTAAGTGCGTACTCATTGGCAAAACCAAGAATCAAAGTGGTTTGAGTGCAAATATAATTATTGGAAGTTTTGCTATTATTTTCAGAAAATTGTTTTGCCACACTTGCAAACCATGGGAACAGAATTTCTAAGAGTAATGAACTTGAGAAGTCTTGTGCATTATCTGTTCGTGACTTAACCGTGTCCAGTGCATATATTCCTTAAAAATGCACTCGCAAACATGAACTATTTGTATAAAGTAAATAATATAGTTAAAACTCCTACCAGAGCTCCGATGAGACCAACTGAGAAGTGAAATGGCATGTTTCTAACACCGGAAGACTTTAACGTATGGGACGCCAAATAACTAAATACCTTGGACATGCAAGTCCCATATACCTGTGGGGAGTGCAATAACGATTGATAATTATGTTGGTAAAAGAAAAGGACAACTCCTTAGTTTTTTACACAACTATGAGGATAATATACCAGGATTTCTGTTGATTTCATTGCTGCAGTCTCTGAAGATTCAAGCACCTATGGTCATATCACTGCAAACCTAGGGGACTCGGCACAAGGGAAGCTCATTTTCCTTGCATCGGCGAATACGGATCGTGCTTTATTATCCAAGATTCTGAGTAAGTGTACATCAAATTTTTCAATTGTTTATTTTTTTTAAAGTTTTTTTTATTGGTACAGTCAAACTGCTTTAGTGACAACCAGTCTACAAAGACCACATTTTTTGTGACCCTTGAAAATGGTTTATCATTGAAACATGTATGGTACTAAAGTTACCTGTCTACAATGACCACTGTTTGTGTTTCCCTTGGGTGGTCTCTATAGACAGGTTTGACTAAACAAGCATCACATGACCTTTTTAACCTCAGGAACGTTAAATTTGTTATTAGGAATTACATTTTTTTTAACCACGTTTGCCAAGAATTATGTCCTGTACTATGGTATCTTCTGGTGTACAATTAAAAGTGTATCAATCACTCTAAAAGATAATTTGTGTAAAGCTGGAATGTTTAAAATCAACCCCAAAACGCTTTGCCTGGCAGTCTAAAGGTTAATTGAATTAGGAGTATGAAGAAAATAAAGGATAACATAAACAAAATGTGTGTATAGGTCGCGCACAGAACCCAAGTTGGAATTATAGGTTCCGTGCGTGCCCTTACCTTTGGGGATGTTTCTATGGTATTCTTCCAAATTGGCATATTAAAGTAGAATGAGAAAACTCACAAATACGTGTACAGGTGTTGTGGTCTAATGAGTAAGTCACTGGACTGTAGATCACAAGGTACAGGTTTGAAATCCCAGTCCCGCACTAATGTCCTTTAGCAAGCCATTAATCTACATTTGCCACTCTCCACCCATGTTTTAATGAATCACATGTATAGAACAAGAGGGAGAGAACATTTAATGCTACGATTACCTAAATGTAGTACGACACATGGCACTTTTTCAATTTCTTTCATTGGAGCAAAGCTGTGGAATAATTTGCCCATAAATATAAGAGAAGAAAAAACAAGATCATCATTTCGTCAAAATCTCAGAATTAAACTCATAAGCAGAGATGAATCATGAGGATCAAATAATATGATATTAAGTCAAAATAAATATCAATATGAATTTGCATACAGTTTTAGAAACTTGGAGAATCAATCCCAACTAGCACTCATGCTAACTTTTGGATCTCCCTTTAACAACATTTAAGTTTTTAAGTTTAAAAATATCCTTTATTTGAATCACTTATTCGCTATTGGAACTCTGTGAATTTCAATTCCAGCCACAAATCTCTACGTATTATTAAGTTATAGCTAATTCACAGGTTTTGATATGACATGGTATATGATTAATTTAATTTGTACACATAGCTCAACTATGGATATTTTCTTTTTCTTTGTAACTCATGTACATGGATATTTTTGTTATTTTGTTACCCACTTGAATACATTTGTAACATTGTGTTATGTTGTTGTTTTGTTGATAATAAATTCAAATTCAAATGTGTAAATGGTACCTGATATGTTTGAGTGATAGATATATACTCTGGCAGTTCGAGTATAACCGGGGTAAATCGCCATGAGCATCACAACTTGATGGATATGAGCGCGATATGAGAAGCTATCGTTATCATCATTGATTCAAATGATTTTATTTCTAATAAATGCAAAACATAATACAATGAATAAGTATATTACAAAAAAATAAACAATGAAACAACAATATAATAGAAATAGCTCGAGAAAAGACGAATTAACCAGAAGCAGAGCTTGTTGAAGTATTAGTTCCTCAGATACTGTTTTACAATATATATCTTGAACAAAGTATACTTAGAAAACGTATGTATCTTCAAGTCGATTACACCAGAGTTGAAGTTACCTAGCTATAAAATATAGCAGTGAAATTATCAAGATTTTTTTTTGGCCTCCTACTATTAAACTAGGTGATGGCACTGGAGCACAACATTTTGAGATTGTCCAGCAAGCGACCCATCTAGATGGGACCCAAATGACCTACAGCTTTCCTTTCACCATGATACAGTATATGGGCACTTACTACCTTATTGCAAGTGAGTATGAATGGGAAGGGTATGGCCTGGAGAGTGCCAGAAGGTCATTGACTCTGCTTGAAAGGTTTTCAGTTTCAGTTTTATTTTTATTTTTATTTTCCAACAGAACAGTGATTTTGACAAGAAATCAGATATACAGAGCTGCCAACTAGTACGGATTTCCCGTAATTGGTACGGAAATTAACGACCAGTATGGGATGTTGTCTCAATTTTTTTAATTTTTTTAAACCGTAGATATGATTTATTGTAGCAAGTACTGCGCAGTACGGCGGCCATCCAACACTCGCTGAGAAAGACGGAAAAGTATCAAGTATTTTCTTAATAGAAACTAATTTTTCATGGAAAACTGATGTGTTGTGATAACCTGATAATCAATATTTAGCAAATTTGTGTGAGCAAATCGCCAAAAATTTCAGATAATAATGCACGATGCGTCCGCGCAGAGTAGAGTAGACATGCCGTTTTTTTTAGATTCATAGCGCTGCCCAGGAAATTACTGATTTTGAGCTTTGTGATTACTGATTTTCTGTTCTGGAGGTTGGCAGCTCCGGATATACAATTCAATAATAAAATACATTTAATATGGTTTAAAGTTATAAAATAGAAAGTTTACATAAATATCCAGAATAATAATTCTTTTTTATTGTTATTTTTTAAGTTAAACCTGTGTATACATGTAAGTGTCGCATGGTAACTACTGTACCTCTTAGCAGATGATATAACATTGCATGGCTGACAACCATTCCTAGCTTGGAAGAATGATTTCTCCCTTTTCCTGAAATGTTCTTTTGTAACAAAAAAGTATACAAAGTAAACTGTATTGATTCCTAGTTTTGCCTTGAGAGATTCCTTCATTTTGCTGTGAAAGGTGTATGTCTCATGCTGACTCTCGGCAGATGATGTATCATTGTAGGATTTCTACAAATGCAAAGTGGAATATTGAGAAAAAAAAAGAAAAAAACATACTTAGTGCTCCTGCCTGTTACTGTTATTTTCTTGTTTTGTTTTTTAAATAAAAGAGAATACAAAAAACAATGCTCTTGGAATTTGCACATCCATCGGGAGAAATTCTGTAAAATCACTAGAAATTTTGTTTTTCATGAAATGCATGGAAAACTTTATCATATATGGACAATAATATCATAGTCATGCCGACTCTAAAGGGACTGATTACTGATAACTGGTTGGTCTGTTGTCAGTCTATAGCCATGACTGAGGTATGACTGTCGCTGTAGCGTTAAGTGACTAGCCTATAGGCATGATACCTCAGACACCCCATCAAACCAACTCCATACTGACTCAAAACTGACCCATTCTTGGCCACTAGGGGTATGTAGTTTTGGTTCGGTTTGTTGGATCGGTCTTGTGTCAGTGCCGTTCATGTGACTATGGTATAGCATGAATCTTAATGCCCTGGGCCCTGTTTTGCAAAACTTGTTATTAATATTAAATAATTATATAGCTATTGAAATCCTTATTTTTGATTGGCTTCAAGAAAACTTGTCATTCGCAAAAACAAATTAAAATAATCAACTGTGTTTCTTTAACAGCGTTTTCAACATGCCAGGCATACAGTAGCCTAGGATTCCCTCCTGGTTACTACTTCATCGACCCTGATGGTATTTCAGCGGAATTTACACCTTCTGTAGTACAGTGCCTAAAAGGTAAGTTTGCAGAAGGATACTAAAACATAAATAAATCTTAGAATCATATATATAAATCTGAAGAATGAAAAGAACTCAGTTACTATTTCAACAACCCTAATTTAATTTCATAGAAATTTACACTATCTGTAGTACAGTTCCTAGAAGGTAAGTTTGCAGAAGGATACTAAAACATGAATAAAACCTCAGGATCATGAGTAAATTAAAAAGTGACAAGAACTCAGTCACTACTTACCGGTAATCATCCCTGATGGTATTTCATGTAAAGGGTTTGTAATTTGTTTGTATTTGAATAGCATGAATCTCTTTAAATTCTGTGAACTGTTGAAAACCACTGTAGAGAAAATCTGTCAATATCAAGAAAAATTGTTTCCAATATTGTATGTGGCCTTGTACATGTATGTTATAATCAAAGTTGCGAACAATTCAATTCTGAAAAATTCCTATTCTTAAATGGTATTCATAGCTTAGCAAAATGCATTGGCCCGAAAAGATGCGTCAAGAATGCAAAAGGCGTAGTGATGTTTAATAGTGAATTAAAGTTTCTTGCTCGGAATATCTGATTAAAAATAAGGTAATGTTAAACTAATAACCAAGGTCATACATGTATTTATCAGCTCCATATCCTGATAATTTGTTTTCATCTCTGTGATAAGATTAAGAGTTTCAAAAAATTATTAATTTTGCATTCTGGATGTGTCTTTTCGTGTAACGATATGCCGCTATGAGCAGAGATGCCAACCAGTACGATTTAATCATATTTAGTACGATAATAAGAGTGGAATAGGATATCACCTCTTAAAATACGATTTTTTTTTTAAAATATTATTTTTATACCCATAAAAACCACAGAATCGCATAGAAACATGTACCAGTAAACCCCTGCAACCACAACAAAAACTTTTAATGAAAGAGCAAACATTTTACCTGACCGTACGTACCAGTATCACATTTTTCTGAAATTTTACTGGCCCAGAGCTAACCGGCCATTAGTAGTTTTTGTGAAAATATGATTTTTCTCTCCAAAATATGATTTTTTAGGATACACAGTCTGTTTATTTTGTGTCAAGAGGTTGGCATCTCTGTATAAGCTACCTTAGATTTCTTCTTCTCCTTAAAACCTTTGCATACTGTACAAAACACATGGCATTCCTAATTCTGTCCTGAGAGATTTTTGAGAGTTTTTGCTGTGGAAGATTAGCAAGTACATTATCAATCTTCTTATCGTGACAGGTGGTGTTACCCGCTTCGACCATACCACCTCCAGCCAGGCAGTTGAAGTGGTTTCAGGGGAGGATCCATGCAGCTACAATCCTCAGATTGAATACGGCCAAACACTGGTGCAGATCACTGCCGTGGTGGCCAGGTCCACCAAATGCAGTCAGAGCGTCAAGTATAATTGCTACGGTTCGGTGCTCAACGAGGGCAGTACACACTACGGTTACTGGATTGCCAGGACCGGGGACAGGATGTACAACTGGGGCATACCTGAGAGCCAGGGAGAGGGGTGCCAGTGTGGACAGACCAACAGTGAGTACCGTAAATCTCTGTGTATAAGACAGACGCACCAGGTCCTCGTTCAAAAATCCACGCAGGGAAGGACTTCCATTTAACTGCGAGGTGCAGTTAAAGACGCCTATTTGTGCTCATGAACGTGTCACAATTAACAGTAACACTGTCCAAACAGAAATCCAGACATACAGGTAGTGTTGTTCTAGTTTTCGAGTGGTGAGTCAACACACCGAATACTGAGGTGGGAGACATTGCCAGGTGAAGGGGCATAAATCAGAATTTTTGTTTGTTTTTTGTACCTGTGTATAAGACGCACCCCAACTTTCAATTTTGTTTGTTGTCGACAAAAAAGTGCGTCTTATACACGGAGATTTACAGTGTACAGACAGGCAATGGTCTTTTAAAAGATTACTTTTTCAACCTATTGCTAGGAATTGATACAACCTGTGAGAGAACTTAAAAATCTATCCCGAATGTGTATTAATGAGATTGGGAGTTTGTTTGTTTGTGATTGATTGGCACACTTGTGATCAATCGCATCTCATTATAACCCAGGGCTCTGACTTGCTTTCCCTCTCACATTATTGTTCCTAATAGGCTGCCACAACCCAAGTTTGAAGTGCAATTGCGATGCCAACGTTCAGAAGAATCTCACCGATGCGGGCAGCTTGACAGATCTTGACAAGCTCCCCGTCAAAGAGCTTTGCTTCGGGGACACCAGTGGCGACAATGGAGTGGAGCGGGGTATCTATACCTTGGGACCCCTTCTCTGCAAGGGGGATAAAAGTAAGTGCAACTAGAGCAATATTCAATATTACATTGTGTTTGTATACAGACACTGATTAAACCTGTAGGGCCATGCATCTCAGATTTAACATTGTTAAACGATGCATTTAAACCATTCTAATCCTGGGCGCAGAGAAGCACTGCATATAAAATACCTTACTCTGGGACAGGAGTGCCATTCTGGGACCGGGTTCTTGGAAACCGTCATAATTTTAAGTTTGTGGACATCCCGTAGACACGCGTGCTAATTCTATAACACATGTTTCAATGTGATATTCAAGTAGTTAGTCGTATGGGGTCTGAATCCATATAATAATAAAAACAGTAGTTATAAAGCACTTTCTAATGATAATAATAGTAATATTCCGTTTTTATATAGCTGCCAATACATCAACAATGTGTCTAAGCGCTTTACAAATATATTATTACCCGGTAATCAGAATTCAGGCTTACCCTCAAACATTGTATGCGCATCTTCCACTCCCTGGGGAGCATTCTACAGAAGTCTCTAAGTACATGTTTCATTATTCTTTTCTTCTTTTTTTCTCCAGGTAAATGGTTCACTGATATCCAACAAGTAATGACTGGAACAGGAAGATGTAAGTAAAAGCACATTTCACTTCTTATTAGATAAATGTATCCTGCAATTGCCATTTTCATGAAGTTACAATGTACGACTGTTTATCGAAAAAAAATCCTATTCTCCAAACAATTATGATACATAGCTGACAGCTCTTCTTATTTTGGAGGACTTTTTCTTATTTATTAGCCTTCAGCTCCAATATCATGAACCCTCGTCTAGATTCCCCTCTTTTTCCCGAAAACCGCTGTATAAACGTATGCAAAATATTCTGAATTATTAATATTGCCTTAAAAGAATCTTATTTTCTGCTGTAGAAGATTGACAGATATGATCATACGATATCCTGTTCCTATTTATTCTCTATTCTCACAGCTTTCCATGGCACATTCTCAATCAAGAAACATAGTCGGTTTAGTCTTTCCAGTACAAGGCCCCACTCCAGAACTGGACAACCAGGTAAGCTGTTGATGGATAACTGAAATTTGTCATAATATAATTTGTTTTTCGAATTGTTTATATAATTTTGTATGTACAGTGAATTGTTGTTATAGTTCAGAAACCACTTTAGAGGAATACCCTGATGCGAACACACAAGATAATTTAATAATATTCATTGATTTAACAATCAAAAGCCTTTTCAAAGATCTTTAAACTCACTGACTGATGTCTATTTGTATCCATAGCTGTGCCTGCACAACTGCAACAGTTCTTGGCTCAATTTCATTCGGGACAGGGACAGCGAAAACGAAGATCAGGTTTGTCCATTTACTGTCATCTCCTTTTTATGCCTCCGTTACGAAGTAGCCGGAGGCATTATGTGTTCGGGTTGTCCGTCCGTCCGTACGTACGTCCCGTTCTCGTAATCGCGTTATCTGAAGAACCGATTGATGGATTCCTGCCAAACTTTGGTCATGTATGTATCTTACAGAGCCGATGAACTGATTAGATTTTGGGATCACGAGGTCAAAGGTCACAAGGCTCATTATGTATGCAAAAACAGCTCGTGATCGCAATATCTGAAGAACCGATTGATGGATTCCTGCCAAACTTCGGTCATGTATGTATCTTACAGAGTCGATGAATTGATTAGATTTTGGGGTCATGAGGTCAAAGGTCACCAGGCTCATTATGTATGCAAAAACAGCTCGTAATCGCGTTATCTAAAGAACCGATTGATGGAATCCTGCCAAACTTCGGTCATGTATGTATCTTGCAGAGCCAATGAACTGATTAGATTTTGGGGTCACAAGGTCAAAGGTCAAAGGTCACAGGGCTTATTATGTATGCAAAAACAGCTCGTGATCGCGTTATCTCAAGAACCGATTGATGGATTCCTGCCAAACTTAGGTCATGTATGTTACTTGCAGAGCTGATGAACTGATTCGATTTTGGGGTCATGTCGTCAAGGTCAAAGGTCATGCGGCTTATTATGTATACAAAAATAACTTGTGATCGTATTATCATTAGAACAGATTTATGGCATCCTGCCAAACTTAGATCATTTATGTATCTTGCAGAGCCAATGAACTGAGTAGATTTAAGGGTCATGGGGTCAAAGATCAAAGGGTCATATGTGTATATGAGAAATTGCTTGTAATCACAATATTCTGAGAACCTGTTAATAGATTACAATTGAACTTGAATTTGAAAAATTTCTTCTGTTTTGGTTTGTAAAATTCTCTATGACGGAGGCATCATTTTCGACTGCGCGCAGTCGAAGTTCCATCTAGTTCATTCTTAGAATAATGATTCATTGCTCGTGCTGTCTATGGGTGCGTTTATGCTCAATTTTGAAGGCAGAATGAGCCATTTGAAACGCTCATCGTAATCGCAGTTCCACGGTGTACTGTTTATGCTCACTTCTCTGGCTCCTCCAGGCATGATTCCGGCTCTGCAGCTGGATTTGCAAACCTGCACTGTGCATGCTACGTTGACCTCATTTAAACGCGTTTACAAATGATTGTGCGTTTATGCTTCACCAGAATCGCAATCCAAAACGCACCTATTATGATCGCCGTTTTTTGGTGATTCTACAAAAATGAGAATGCAACCGTGTTTTGAACTAAACGCGTAACAAATGCCTCATTCTGGCCAGAAAAAGTTGAGCATAAACGTACCCTATGATATTACAAGTAAAGGTAATAATGGGTTCTTGTAAAGCAGGAAACATTGTTAGTCATAAAGAATCAAACAATCCTACTCAAAAGTCTGGGTTACATATGCTGCGGTTTATAGCAGGGTATATGTACATGTAATTCAGCGCACTGCACTACACATTTGTGTATCACATACGGTACAGATAAGTAGAAAGTATATATGCATAAGAGTTGGGCAAAGGGGCATGCTGGGGATGGAGGTAGGGAGTGAAGATGGGGTGGGCTAGGGTGAAGGCGGGGATTAGGGTAGGCTGGGATGGAGGTAGGGAGTGAAGATGGGGTGGGCTAGGGTGGAGGCGGGGATTAGGGTAGGCTAGGGTGGAGGTGGGGGTGGGTTGAGGGTGGAGATGGGAATGGGGGTATGACGGGGCGGGGACAGCACTAGGCTAGGGTGGATGTGGGGATGGGGGGGGGGGGGGGGGATCGGGTGGGCTAGGGTGGAGGCAGGGATTAGGGTAGGCTGAGGTGAAGGTGGAAATGGGGTTGGCTGAGGGTGGGGATGGGATGGGCTTGAGGGTGGAGCTGGGAATGGAGTAGGCTAGGGTGAAGGTGGGGGAGGGGGGTGGGGTGGAGATTGGGGTAGGCTAGGGTGAAGGTGGGGGTGGTGATGGGGTGGGCTAGGGTGGAGGCAGGGATTAGGGTGGGCTAGGGTGAAGGTGGGGTGGGGTGGGGATTGGGTGGGCTAGGGTGGAGGCGGGGATTGGGGTGGGCTAGGATGAAGGTGGAAATGGGGTTGGCTGAGGGTGGGGATGGGATGGGTGGAGGCGGGGATTAGGGTAGGCTAGGGTGGAGGTGGGGGTGGGTTGAGGGTGGAGATGGGAATGGGGGTATGACGGGGCGGGGACAGCACTAGGCTAGGGTGGATGTGGGGATGGGGGGGGGGGGATCGGGTGGGCTAGGGTGGAGGCAGGTATTAGGGTAGGCTAGGGTGAAGGTGGAAATGGGGTTGGCTGAGGGTGGGATGGGATGGGCTGAGGGTGGAGGTGGGGGAGGGGGGTGGGGTGGAGATTGGGGTAGGCTAGGGTGAAGGTGGGGATGGGGTGGGCTAGGGTGGAGGCAGGGATTAGGGTGGGCTAGGGTGAAGGTGGGGTGGGGTGGGGATTGGGTGGGCTAGGGTGGAGGCGGGGATTGGCGTGGGCTAGGATGAAGGTGGAAATGGGGTTGGCTGAGGGTGGAGATGGGATGGGCTGAGGGTGGAGGTAGGGATTAGGGTAGGCTAGGGTGGAGGTGGGGGTGGGTTGAGGGTGGAGCTGGGAATGGGGGTATGACGGGGCGGGGACAGAGTACTAGGCTAGGGTGGAGGTGGAGATGGGGGTCGGGGGGATTGGGTGGGCTAGGGTGGAGGCGGGGATTAGGGTAGGCTAGGGTGAAGGTGGAAATGGGGTTGGCTGCGGGTGAGGATGGGATGGGCTGAGGGTGGAGGTGGGGATGGAGTAGGCTAGGGTGGAGGTGGGGTTGGCTGAGGGTGGAGATGGAGTAGGCTAGTGTGGAGGTAGGGTTGGCTGAGGGAGGGGATGGGCTGATGGTGGAGATGGAGTAGCCTAGTGTGGAGGTGGGGTTGGCTGAGGGTGGGGATGGGATGGGCTGAGGGTGGAGATGGAGTAGGCTAGTGTGGAGGTGGGGGTGGGGTGGGGTGAAGGTGGGCTAGGGTGGAGGCAGGGATTAGGGTAGGCTAGGGTGAAGGTTGAAGTGGGGTTGGCTGAGAGTGGGGATGGGATGGGCTGGAGGTGGGGATGGAGTAGGCTAGGGTGAAGGTGGGGGTGGGCTGGGGGTAGGGATGGGGTGGGCTAGGGTGGAGGCAGGGATTAGGGTAGGCTAGAGCGAAGTTGGGGGAGATGGAGGTAGGTGAGTGTTACATCATGTGCCCAATGAGAAAATGATTCATCTAATACATAAAACATAAAAATGATAAAATATTTCTGTGGAGAAAAATGGAAATTGGCAAAAAAAACTAGAGCAGTGCTGACCACTCCATCCGAAATGGGAGACACTTTCTCCATGAGGGGCCTTGTAGATGGTGACTCTGACCTTGAATGGAATCATATATCTATCAAATTTGTTATTCATCCCTTCTCTTTATCGGGTTGTTTCAATGCAATCGACGACAGAGTATACTTTCTTTTTAAAAGATTGTTCTTTCTTTCTTTCATTTGCAAACTACAGTTGCACAAGCTCTTTTGAATAGTAGAAAGGTAGACCTGGGAAGCTCCACTTTTTCCTTGTCTTCTGCCTCTTCATCGACCACAAGTAAGTTCTTATCCAGTACAATACAAAAGGTATTCCATATACTGTAAATGTGGCAATATTCGCAGATTTCGCGCTTTAGTCGGTGTCCGCGAAAATTAAAACCTGTGAAAATATAAGCATGACTTCTTATGCATGTTTTGAATGGGCGGAATTGCGTGCAACACGAATTTAAGAAGTAGCGAAGATGTTTTGGGGTCGCTGAGCGCGGAAAATCAATCGCGCGAAAATAACAGCGTTTGCAGTAGCGCGTTTACCTTACAGTTACCAAAGCACGACACACATTGTTCCATATGTTTGGGCCACTTGATGTATAAATAATTCACGTTTGCTAGTGCATTAGTGAATATGCACTGCACGCAGGTTAAGTCACGATTAGATAAAACGAACGAGACTTGTCAAGTTCATTATCCAGCTCATTGTGTCTTATCGAGTGCATATCACTAATGCACAAGCTTAAAAAAATGTATTATTTGTTTTACAAAACTGGTCAGCAATGTGAATATAAAGACGAGAAGAAAGCAACATACCTAATTGATTGCCGAATGTCTCGCACAGTCACGGGGGGGGGGGGGGGGGAGGGCGCCATTTGCTATGTTGAATGACATCACTTACATGTATAAAGCGGGGTTTGGTTTTTCATGTAAAAGAATCAACAGTAACAATATGCAATGATATAAACTGTATAAAATCAAGAGATTAAAGTATAAAATAGAAATATAATTTCTTAAAATATAATTCTTTTTTTAAATTAAATAATCCTGTAAAAACAGAGATATGCAGCATACAGACAATAGTAAAATGATTGGTACGGGTTCTACAGGTTCTAAGAAATGATTTGGAAGTAATCTTAAAAAAAATAAGCACCAACTTAAAACAAATGATATTCTTTGAATCTAACTTACATTTGAGAAATTTATATATATGAGACTTGAGGGCGCCATTTGCTATGTTGAATGACATCACTTACATGTATAAAGCGGGGTTTGGTTTTTCATGTAAAAGAATCAACAGTAACAATATGCAATGAATATAAACTGTATAAAATCAAGAGATTAAAGTATAAAATAGAAATATAATTTCTTAAAATATAATTCTTTTTTTAAATTAAATAATCCTGTAAAAACGGAGATATGCAGCATACAGACAATAGTAAAATGATTGGTACGGGTTCTACAGGTTCTAAGAAATGATTTGGAAGTAATCTTAAAAAAAATAAGCACCAACTTAAAACAAATGATATTCTTTGAATCTAACTTACATTTGAGAAATTTATATATATGAGACTTGAGGGCGCCATTTGCTATGTTGAATGACATCACTTACATGTATAAAGCGGGGTTTGGTTTTTCATGTAAAAGAATCAACAGTAACAATATGCAATGAATATAAACTGTATAAAATCAAGAGATTAAAGTATAAAATAGAAATATAATTTCTTAAAATATAATTCTTTTTTTTAATTAAATAATCCTGTAAAAACGGAGATATGCAGCATACAGACAATAGTAAAATGATTGGTACAGGTTCTACAGGTTCTAAGAAATGATTTGGAAGTAATCTTTAAAAAAATAAGCACCAACTTAAAACAAATGATATTCTTTGAATCTAACTTACATTTGAGAAATTTTAGAAAAATAATTGATTAATTATTGTAATATTTATTTTCAGAGTGTCTTGTAGCTCCTACATGTAGTATTAAAAATTTACTTGGTTTTATGAATAATTAACATCAAACACTAAAATCTGCGGCTTTGGTCAGCCCCTAATTTTGTTTTGTCAGATTTAATGATTTTTATTGATAAATACATGTAGCAAACTGCTAATGCAACCAAGCTGCTGTATTCTTCCTTTCTTTCAAAATACGTAAAGAGGTATTGTAATATTTAATTCCCCAAATAAACTTTAAAACTGACTTGTTGAGACTTGACTTGCATCCATAATATACACTGGCATAGTGCTTGTTATTGTTTTAATTTTTATTGGCGTGTATCATTTTATGAATATTTACGCCGCCCATGTATGATGTTTAGTGCATGCCCATGTTAGTTAACCTCCATACAGGCTTTTGATATTAAATTTAATCCTAACTATTTTAATGAAATACGAATCTTAGTTTTTGGTCCCTTATTCCTGTGACCTTTGACCTTTGGCATGTCTGATGTGACTGCGACCTCTGATACACTTTTGACCAATGTTGTGCTTGTTCACAGTCCATAAGACTCGTATCGTCAGGTATCAGCAAGTAATATCGGTGAGCACGGAGACTTCGTCAGGGGGTGGAAATGAGGAACGGGGAGACACAGAAATCGCCCCGGTCAGAACGAGGGGTGGACAGGTCAACCCCATCACGTCTCAGCAAGAACCGGACAAGGAAGAAAGAGAGTTAATGGAAATGGACGGTCAACTCTACGAAGGTGAGTCCAGCCTACTTGTAGCAAGTAGTTCTTTTAGTTATCGACTTTGTTCAAGTGCACCTCCATGGAAGGACTTAAAAATGCAATTTCTCAAAATGTTAATATGCTGATTGAAGATTTAATATAATATGCTTGTTTAAACAAAATGTCTGATTTAGAAATGTCCTTGTCTCCAAAATTGCTTTCTAGTGGTTTATACTTATTGTTTTCTAGGTTGTCCCACTTTTGTGTAGTTTCATGTTCTCACTTTTCTTTTGCACTATGAGCAACATTAGTTATGATAAGGACTCTGTAATGATAATTCAATATAATATTAAATGCTTTACCAAAAAAGTCTGATTTAAAAATGGCCTCAAAACTACTATTTTTTTTCTTCAAAATTATTTTCCAGTAGATCTACTTTTTAAAAGTTGATTTTAAGATGTCTCATTTCTGGGTACTTTTATGTGCTCATTTTGTGAGTGTGCCCTCTGCAAATAAGTTATGTGGAGTTTGCACATTATAAATACTCTGTTATAATAATATAGTATCATGCCTAAATAGTCGAACCAATAGATTATTTAACAGTGCAATTCACTTGAATGATTAAAAAAATGCTATTCTTCAATCTTGAACATACAGTTCACAGCTAAATTATTTATACCCTTTGTAAATTTGATGTCTTTTGTGTTTTTTAGTCATTCAAGAATGAAAGAGGGAAGGGTTTAATTACTTTCTTTATTGAATGCTTTTAGATATAAGCTTTAAGATGTTGAATACTCAATAAAGATACCGTGGGAAAAATATGATATACTGAAAACTTACATGTAGATGTGGTCAATCATGTTTGGGACAAAATAGCTTGAAACTTGCCCATAAACAAAACACGTTATTATTATTGTTATTATTATGTATGTAAAACCATTTTCCTTTTCTCTCCCTCTAGTATTTTCATCCTGTGAGCTTCGATATCTCATGGAGGGTGAATTCAATCCCAATGAAGTACTCGACCCAGATGGCAGTGAAAATATCTTCATTGCATCATGTCAGCAACGGTCATCAAACGGTAAGAATTATAAATTAATACCCCCCCCCCCTTATTGTATTGGTCATTCATGAAAAAAAGCAATTTGAAGCAATTGGGGAAGGTTTATTATGTATTGGAATTGATATTATGAAGTATTTATAGTCACCTGTACCTAGGAAGGGAAAATCAAACCAACCTTCAGGGTCTCTTCTCCTGATATAACAAATTGGGGGTGTGCAGCTAGGTGGACTACTACACCGGGGTTTCCCCCTATTCTGATACGAATAGTGCGGTAGCTTCTTTACTTGCAAGTGTTATTGTGAGTCTCCTCTGCACGGACCCCCATTTAACATCCTGTCCGAGGGATGGAGTTTTTTCCACCGTATCATAGCCTATGAATTGGGAGGGGCATGTTCAGACATAATACTGGCTTCAGTCATTAGCCTGGGTCGGATCCGAACCCATGATCTGTGGTTCAAGAGGCAGGCACTTTACCGACTGAGTGAACTTTTCTATATATATATATATATATACTGTAACGTATTTGAATGTATAAACTGAATCGGTGTAGAAATGCCAATGAACCGCTTGACCCAGATGGCAGTGGAAAATGTCTTCATTGCATCATGTTATCAGACTGCATGTTTGAATAATAATTATAAATGAATTCACCTACCCCCACCCAAGAAAAAGTTTAATGTAATAGATGTTTATAGTTGAGTTCTGGTCAATCGTGAAAGAAAACAGTCTGGAAACAACTTAAGTTCATGAGACTTGATGCGTAGTATTGTGAGGTTTTGGAATAATCGAAATGAGAAGAAATTGACAAAGATATTGACTTGATCTTAATTTCAAACACTGCATGCAGACAGAAGTAGGTATATGGGACCACACACACACACACCCACATGTGACATGAAAGTGCGGTCTATGCTTTTAAGCCATTTGATGTCTAGGTTCCTACAGTACAAGTGTCACTGGGAAACCATATTCAAATGAAACTAAAAATGTGGTCTTTATAGACAGGTGATCTTTTTATACAGATGGTCACTAAAGCAGGTTTCACTGAATCTTTAGTAAATAGTTTTTTCTATTTCTTCCTCCAGGTCCAGTCATCACACAAGTGGATGTCACAAAGTCCAGTTTGATAGTTGATACCACTCAGTCTGCCTTCAATGGTCAAGTCACTTACAGTACTGGCTCTAATAGCGTAACCCAGGACCAGCTCACTGCTCTCATTGACAATTCCGGAAGCTGCATTCAAAAGGTACATGATTATCCCATCCCGCTAAATTGATATATTATAGTGTGCCTTATCATGCTAATTTCTTTTCTAATGCGCATTTCTCTTTCCTTATGTTCTTCTCAACCCCACATGCAGCTCTTCATTTTGTATTATTTTCTGTACCCCGATCTCTCACTTCTGTTTGTCATTTTCTACTCTTTGTATTCTGACCATGTTCTCCTATATTTGTCATGTAAAGCATTTTCCTGTTCCTTTCTCGTCTCTGTTGGCATCCCCCCTTTTCCTTTCCCCTATTTTGTAGTTCCTTTGGTAGTTACGGATTAGTTACTCATTATTCCTAAGTATATCATTTGAGGTGTTCACACTTGTACAAGCATTGCTTTTTAGTGGACCCCTCTGTTTCCGACATGTATTTCTTACATTTGTTTTAAATGCTTATAATTGATTTGTAATGTTTTGTTGGAAACATGAATAAATTGAAATTGAATTCATTTCATTCTGGTGCCCGGCGGGAGGACTCATGATGATTATATAGTCGATTTGGAGCCAGAAGGATGTTCACTCTTTATACTGATACTTTAAAAACACAGCGTTAATGCTCTTCTGTCTCCAAATGGACAATTTGTATGGGCCAGTGCCCGTCTGCATTCATGCTAAAGTGAGGAGTCTGAATGTCTGCCATTCTAAAGATTTGACTTAAATTTGAACCAGAAATATTTCTGTATTCCTGTTATGATTTTTACCTTATTTGCAGTATTCTATGAAGTATTCAGAAAAGTAAGTATGGAAGATAGGTAGGAGATTGTGGCTTACTAATTGATTGGAGGATGAGGGTCCGGATGAACAGACATTTCTATTAGGAACATTGTCCCCCCCCCCCCCTCATACACTCACACACTCAGTCATGGGGACCAGAAACAATGTTTTTTTTCTTTTTCTCTGGGAGTGTCACGGTCAAGTGGTTTAAGGCGCTTGACTGGAGATGCGAAGGTCGAGGTTCGAATCCCGATACGGCACTAATATCCTTTGGCAACATGTTAACCTGCACTTGCTGCTCTCCACCCAGGTGTTAAATGGGTACCCGGTAGGATGCGACCGCCATTGTTGGTCAAACAGTTTTGAGCGTCAAGTAACGCCTGGCTGGAATGCTCCCCAGGGAGTGGAGATTGTGCACACCGTGTGTGTGTGCAAGCACTGAATCCAATGACCGTGGTAATAGTATATTTGTAAAGCGCTTAGAGACATTTGTATTAAGCGCTATATAAAAACTACATATTATTATTATTATTATTATCTCTGATTCTTTCTTTCCTCTGTCAGGTCATCTTCAGCTGCCAGGGAGCCACTCTGGGAGAAGACGGGTCCAACGGTGTCATTCTGGGCAGGGACGGTACAGAGATAGAGTCCCCATGGAGTGGTATTGGTGAGTCTCTATTTTGATGTCTACCAATCACCCTTTTAAAAAAAAAGTGTACAGCAAGCAAGAATGTAAGAAATCAAGCTAAAGAAACTCACTTTCACTCAAAGCTACTTGTAACACCAATGGCATAGAAGGGTAAAAGAAAAAATTTAGTACTGAATGTGTGATATTTTCGTGAAAGAAACTGTCTTGAATCGTTGATTTTGATGTCTTTAGTTGTATTTTGATATTATCTAATCAACAACATTTATAATAAATTGACTTCATCTTGCAAAACATAACCCAAACAAAATTTTCAAGAATGAAAAGCATTGGGAATAGATATGGGTACATGGGACTACCTCAAAATGTGGTATCAGAATCTGGTCCAGAGTTGTGCTCTATTTCTCAATCTTTTCTTGAAGTTTAAGTGAGACTGTTTCTGATCATCAATCTATCTCTGTCCTTTTCTTCTTCAAGATGGAATCTGCAACACCACAAACCTGTGCAAGTGCCTGAAGTCAGGAGATAATGGACTTAACGAGGCTGTAATTCAGGACAGACATCTTCTGCCTATCACAGGATTCAGGCTTGATAGCGTTGATGGTGCTGGATCCTTCCATGTGGGAAATCTCGAGTGCACAAATGATCAGAGTAAGTTTGACACTGCTGCTTATAAGCATCGGCTTGCATTGTGATGTAGATATACAGTAGGCGTGCGGTCGCACCATGTGAGAGATGGGTAGGAATGGGGAGACCTAGAAAAGACTCTGTAATCTTTCTTTCTTGACTGTTGATTGTCTTGAAAAAGACTGTTGGTTATCTGTCTTAGCTTATAGTTCTAAGGAGAACTATCGCACCGGTTGGAGAGGATGGGTAGTAGGAGTGGCTCGATGTTTCGAACAGGTTGACTATCCGTTGTTGTAAGCCTACTGTATAAAGTTAGATGGCTGGAGCACGGTACGGCACATATGCACACCTGCGTGATTCTGATAAAACAAAACACCCAACAAACGCAAACTTTTTTGCCTTTACTATAGCCATACATAGTCATGCAAAAAACGGGTCTGTTGAGCAAATTTTATTTTACAGATTTTATTCACATGCCTCAAACTGCTTACTTTCACATCTATAACCCCAACCTGCATATACAAAATAATGATTGTGCAGTCATGGGAATTTTGTCTTAGCCATGCAAAATGACATGGAGACTTTTTCTTGTGAAAATGACCCTGTTCTTGTTCACAAATATCTTTGGTCCAAAAATGATAATTTCTATTAATGTTTGTCCAAAATCAGGCTAAAGTGTTAGTCAGAATCAATTGATGGGTGAGTTTTGACATTCAAAATCAATATAGAAATATGCACTGATATCGGAACAATCAATCTCTTTGAAACAAGTACACAGCTCTGACCACTTTGGTCATTTTGATTGGTGGCTAGTATTTTGCTGCTCTGCACCGCTTGAAAGATGTTGACCCACGAGCTGAAAAATTGGTCTGTCCCAGCTAATACCGGTGGAGGCGTTGTTAATTGTGATTCCACCCTATTCACATAAAAGCATCATTTGACATTGATGTTTTGTCTGACTCAAATTGATCAGATTGATACAGTCATCAGATATACTGATATCTTGATGAGGTTGGTAACAAAATAGCTTTGACTTGCCCATTTTGTGATATTGTTATGAGTATGAGAATTTTCTTTGATATTCATATCTCGATGCAGTTGGAGATTTGTTATGGACAGAATAAACTCATAATGATATTGAAGTAATAAATTGTCTGATATTGTGTTGATTTAATGCAAATTAGTATAATGTGATTTGTTAGGGAAGGGGGATTCATATTCATATGGATTGTACATTTATGTAGTACCTGTGCAATACATAAAGGTTAATCTGTTTCATGAAAATGTATTGCCTTTTCTCATCTCATCCATGTAGGTCATAGGGCCCATGTGATTAAAGCTGAGATTTACAGTTTGAATGCACCAGGTAAGTGACTCTTCCTGATCCATGTATGTAGTGGAAAGCTATACATTGATGCTGTATTTTTTCATGATTCTGTTGTTTCTTGTTTTGTGTTCTTGTGTCATATTTCTTGTTTCTCTTTCTTGCTCTTTCTTCCATCATCATTCTTCTATCCTTTTTCTTCTATCTTTATTCTTTCTTATTTCTTGTTGTTGTCTTCTTTATTCTGTCTTCTTTCTTTCTTCCTTCCTGTTCCCTCTCCCATTCTCACTCTCTCTCTTCCCTTCTACCCTCCTATTTCTTATATTTCAATTATGTTTTATTGGCACTTTTCAGTTTACAAAACATATTTAATGAAAGGATACCATAAATCTTTTGCATAATTGTTGCATATATAATTATAAATCAATATTGGGTGACATCTGTCTATGAAGTATGTGTATAACAAAACGATCATCAGGTCAACAATAATTACAGTGAAAAAGTGGTAGTATACAGTTCCATTTTCTATGGTGAAATGAAAAACTTGCCTTTTCGATTTGCAATATGTTGTTCTTTATACAAAGTAAAGATCATCCTTTCAAAACAATCCATGCTTTACTCTTTTTTTCTTGTTTATGCACAAGTAAATACATTATTTTGCTATTAGTAAAACATGATTTATTATTCTTTGTGGGTGCTTTTCTTAATATCCTACGATGACTATTTTTTTTCTTCATCACAAACACTCACTCCCACCCTCACTCTTACACTTACTCCAACTCTCACTCCCACCCTCACTCTCACTCTCATTCCCACTCCCACTCCTACTCACACTCTCACCCTCACTCTCACTCCCACGTTCACACTCAGACTCACACCCACTCTCGCTCCTACTCCCACACCCACTCTCACACTTACTCCCCTCCCACTCTCACTGCCACCCTCACTGCCACCCTCACTCCTAGTCTCACTTTCACACTCACTCCCACACCCACTCTCGCTCCTACTCTCACCCCACTCTCACACTTACTCCCCTCCCACCATCACTTCAACTCTTATTCCCACTCTTACTCCTAGTCTCACTTTCCCACTCACTCCTACTCCCACTCTCACTATCACTCTCAACCTCACTTCCACGCTCGCTCTCACACACACTCTCACTATCACTCCTACCCTCACTCCCACTCTTCCAATCACTCTCATTCTCACTCCCACTCCCACGCTCACACACTCAATCCCCCTCTCACTTCCACTCTCACACCCACACTCACTCCCACTCTCACACACACTCTCACTGTAACTCCCACTTCTACTCCTACTCCCACTCTTACGCTCACACACTCACTCTCACTCTCACTCCCACACTCACTCCCACATTCACTCCTACTCCCACTTTCACACTAGCTCTCACCTTCAAACTCTCACCCCCACTCTCACTGCCACCCTCACTCCCAATCTTACTCCTAGTCACACTTTCACACTCACCACCACACCCACTCTCGCTCCTACTCTCACCCCACTCTCACACTTACTCCCCTCCCACCACCACTTCAACTCTCATTCCCACTGCACTCCTACTCTCACTTTTACACTTGCTCTAACTCTCAATCCCTCTCTCACTTTCACACTCACTAGCTCCCACTCCTACTCTCACTCCAAATCTCCCTTGCACCCTCACCGCACCCTCACTCCCACTCTCACACACACTCAGTCTCACTTCCACTCCCACCCTCACTCCCACTCTCTCACACACACTCTCACTATCACTCCCACTTCTACTCCTACTCCCACGCTCACACACTCACTCTCACTCTCACTCCCACACTCACTCCCACATTCACTCCTACTCCCACTTTCACACTAGCTCTCACCTTTAATCTCTCTCCCTCTTTCACACTCATTCTTACTAGCTCCCACCACTCTCCAACTCCCAATGTCACTCCTACTCTCACTCCTACCCTCACTCCCACTCCCATTCTCACTCTCACTCCTACTCCTACTCCTACTCTCACTCCCACCCTCACTCCCACTCTCACTTCTACTTTCACTCTCACTCCTACCCTCACTCCCACTCCCATTCTCACTCTCACTCCTACTCCTACTCCCACTCCCACTCTCACTCTCACACACTCTCTCCCTCTCTCACTCCCACACTCACTCCTAATCCCACTCTTACTTTCACACTCACTCTCACTCCCAATTTTACACTCACTCTCACTCCCATTCCTACTTTCACTCTCACACTCCCAATCTCACTCTCACACTCCCAATCTCACTCTCACTTCCACTCTCACTCCCACCAACTCCTAATCCTACTTTCACTCTCACACTCCCAATCTCACTCTCACACTCCCAATCTCACTCTCACTCTCACTCCCACTCTCACTCTCACTTCCACTCTCACTTCCACTCTCACTCCCACCAACTCCTAATCCTACTTTCACTCTCACACTCCCAATCTCACTCTCACTCCTACTTTCACTCTCACACTCCCAATCTCACTCCCACTGTTCCAGTCTCACCCCACTCTCAATCTCACCCCCACTCCCCATCTCACTTCAACTCTCCCACTCCCACTCTCAGCCAACCAGTAGGAAGATTTAAAGTTAATTATATGATAATAACCCTGGTCACACACTGTTCTTTTCCACTACACTTCCACTTCTCAGTGCTGAGATCTTGCCATGAGCTCATGATGTATGGATATATGGGTGTCCCTGCTGAGCGAGGTTTCTACAAGATCAACCCTAACCCTGCATCTGGCAGGGTAGCCAGTGTCTTCTGTGAAACCGATGGTAAGTACAGTGCAGTGCTAAGGATACTGTGATACGATATTTCATCTAGCAACATTGTGCTCTATTTAAGTGTCTTTTTTATCACATTCATCTGATTCAGTCCATCATCACAGATACAGGATTAGGGTTAGGGTTTAGAATTCGTCTTTTGGTGTGTCTAGTGTAGAGGTTAGTGTAAAGTATAGTGTTGAGACCAGGTTTGACGCTTGGAATTATCAAGCAACATTTCATTGTGCTTTATATCTGTCTTTTTTATCACAATAATTTGATTCAGTCCATCACAGATACAGGATTAGGGTTAGGGTTTAGGACTCGTCTTTTGGTGTGTCTAGTGTAAAGGTTAGTGATGGGTCCAGGTTTGAAACTAGGAATTAGACAAATCAAGGAAAGTTGACCACGGCACAATTTTAGCCAGAGCATGTGCCCCACAATCAGCAAATGTTTGAGAAAAGAATGCTGTTATGCAATCTCTCTTAGCTCCACCCTGGCAAAAAAACTGATAATTCAGATGAACATGGAAAACAGTTAAAGGTTTTAGCTTTTTACAGCATTTTATTTCTTAAAAGATTGCCATGAAATAAAAATGAAGGTTGGAAAATGCTGGTATATTGTACATGTGACAGCCCCTGTGATGATTGCACTAGATCTTATTACGTTATAGTTATTTGATCAAGGTTAAGCTTTTAGGATTAGGTACGGTGTTGGATCCAGATTTGCAGTTAAGAATTTGATCAGTGTAAGAAATTGACCGGGAGCAATTGTTGCAGGAGCAAGTGTCGCACAACTTTCCATGACGTGCACAATTTTCACAGAAAAGTGGTGACATGTAATACTTTTCATTGCCATTGTCAAAGTGCCCATGTGGATGTATTTCACAAATTTGATTGGTGGTTTTCGAAACGGGGTTTCCAGCTATTCCAAAAATCGGGGAGAATCTATCAAATGAATTCCCTTTTATCCGTCAGAGAAAAAAATCAGGGGACTTAAAAAGTCACTGATATCAAGGAAGCTTTCATGAAATGCTGGGAATCCTGCAAAAAAGGTTTGAACAACATGCATGTTTCTTTGAAACCTCCAATAGGAACAACACTGATCAGACATGACCTCATGGGCATAAACTTTCTCAATGAAAACAACAAAGAACTTGAGCCGACCTACTACGAATCGGAGAGATTCATGGCCGACCTTGCCAGCATCTCGCATGAATGCAGGCAGTACGTGAAGCCGACCTGTAAGAACATGCCCTTCTTCAGCGACACACAAGAGGCTCTAGCCACCTGGACAGGTCTGGACGACATGGTCAGGAACAGCTGGGGCACTGGGTCAACTCTACCAGGATGCCCTTGCAGCCTCAGAGCCGGTGAGTGTTTAGTGAATGGTTGCTTATTGAACTGTATCTGCTATTCATTTCTATTTGTAAGACCTGATGTACTCCTGCAATTGTTGTTCAAAGTCGTGTTTAAAACTTGCTTTATGGCAGAGGCGCGCAGTCGAAGATCCATCTAGTTCTTTATGATATGATATAATAATTAATTGGTTTGTTACATTGTATTTAAAACACATAGAGAATGAAATATTGTTATGTGATATATAGTCATCAATCATGATTATCATCATCATTGTTTCATCATCATCATTATTATGATTATTGTAAATGTAATTTTTATCATTACTATTATTACTATTAATATGATGATGATTATTATTATTATCGTTATTATTATTAACTTGTCTAATCACAGATTTCATTCTTGCTTTTATTTCAATACAGCTGGATGTGATGAAGGGAAGGTGAGTTGAAATATAATGGTTCACTTTGGGTTTTTTTTTAAATCAATTTTAGAAATGATTTGACATTCCTGGCATAAAACACTAAACTCTGTCTTCAATGTGGAAAGTGTCCTTACTGTCAACCTTATTGGTGCCACCAAATGAACACTTACACATCAGAACACTCTTCTTGAGACGGGATTTGATCATAGAAGCTGCTTTCAAAGTTAATCGTAAATCAAGTATTTTTTCAATACACAACTCAACAACAAACGTAAATGAATTTCAAGAAGTAGAACGAGTCTTTGTTCTTCAGATTAGGGTGATTGTGTACACTATGTCAAATATGTCATACATGTATGACCCTTCTCCATTCAATTTGGCCAAAAATGAAAAATATCTATATTAATAATATGACCATTGCCCAATGCTTCTTTGGGTAGGTCAATGAGCATTTCTAAAGGTGATCTTTAAAGGTTTGTTATTGCATGGTGGTGTGAATAACATTAATTAAGTCATCACGAAGAGTCCGCAATGCAATTTGCGCCATGTTGGACCATTCATGGGTGTGCCATGATGTGTGGTGACACCAAAGTCGAGCACTGTTTAAAGAGAAGGTTCTGGGAAGAGGTGAAAAAATAATTTGTGAGGGTTATCATTGTATTATGCAAGCGTGGAAGAACATCAGATAAAAAATGCCTTAATATTCTAAATAGAGCATGTAACATCATAAAAATCAGGACAGATTTTTATGCCATATGTTTGTGTAGTCCCATATACATCTTTCTGTGTACATAGTGCTTGTAACTTTACCAAGACTGGGTCAAATTTCTTATCATTTTGATGATTCCAGAACCTTGCAGTACACATGCTAGATGATCAACCTTTTCTGATCGATTCCACGACGTTTCATTCACAATGCAATCGCATGACCAGAATTCAACTTTATCTTTAAGCACTGGTATGCATTGTCACAATATAAGGTTTATAGTTCTGCCATGGTTGTGCATAGTTCACAAATGGTTCACGAAAGTGCCCCAAAATTTAAGTAGTGACATGCATGTATTTTGAAACTTTCACAATTTTGGCCTGCACATTTTCAACTCGGCGCATCCATAATGAAATCTTCATGACTACTTCCCTCATTGTCCGGTAATGGAATGCCAAAGTATGCACCCTTGCGTCAATCATACTAATACACCCCCCCCCCAAACAACAACAACAACAACAACAAAAATCTCTAGATTAACACATAACCAGGTACGATAACCTTTTTTTTTTTTCTTGGTCAGCAATTTGTGAATGTTTCATGCCACGAAAAGGCCATCCGCTCCAATTCACGAAAGTTTCATGTTTGCGAAAATTTTCTGTTTTTTACACAACATTATGTTTCGTCCACCCCCATTTTCAGCTGTGCAACTGTGATGCCTTCCCTGGACATGAAACCCTTGACGAGATCTTTCTGGAGGAACCTGCCAAGAGATTCAGCTTCAAGGAGGTGACGGGACCGGGCAACTCCCTGGAGCTAGGAGGGTTTGAATGCAACGGATCAAGAATGGTCAATCGTAAGTTGAACTATCTTCGGGGTGTTTCACAAAGACTAAGATCGACTTTAAGTTGAACTCAACTATGGCAGGCCATTCATGCCATTAGTTCCTCTATTTTCCGGCATTAGTTTCTCAAGGGACGTATAAATCGTCACAAATCTACAGAGTTTAAATTTTTTGATAGTTCATTTTTGAAGGAAAATATATATTTTCTAAAGATCTTAATTGAGAGACCAATAACGCGAGCAACCAGTGGCATGAATGGCCTGCCATAGAAACAATCTTATTATTTGTTAAACACTCCCCTGGTACAATTCCCACGCAAATAGTGCCCCTGTGTTCACATCGTACTATATGTCATGGGAAAGATGAGCCAAAGGTTTCAAGATTATTTAAATCTGTCCAGTACAAGATAAATCTATACCTGTGTTAAAGGGGTTGTCATGGAGCTATCCAAGATTTAAAATGGGTCATTTCGCAAATCCATTGTGTTGCACAGAGCTAACATTCTGTCGATTTGTTCTTATTGTTTCGTTCAAAATTGCATGTGTGTCAAACGAGCTAACATGCAGAGAGTCCAAGAAAGCAACCAAAGTGTTAATATTTTTTGAAGGATATACAGTGCCTGTATAAATTATCTTGGCCTTGGTCTTATGTTCTTGCCAAGAGATACTTTTATTCAGGCCAATTCTGTAGATCTTTCTTCATTTTCCAGGTTTACGTTCATGCATGTGGAGATATCACCAATTTCTTTAATACAGAGCACGACTTGCTGGTCATTGCTATAGAGCTAAGGACCAGATTGTGTCAAAGGCTGTCGATCCTGCCTCAACAGAGGCTGCCACCTGTACAACTTCATGGATAAATTACCTGTAATTTCAATCTTGAATTAGAAGACATTCATAAGATCATGATGGGGAAAAGGCAAGTGGCGTCATAAAGTGAATTCCATCTCGGCTGTAGCCGTCACCTAGTGATGATGATGATGATATCTCTTTAATAACATCTGATCTTCTCTTTTCTTTATTTTTCAGAAAAGCCAGCCGAAGCATTTTATGGTATGTAATTTCGTTTTGCATTTTCTATGTACAAATACACTCGTTGAAGTCCACCCTGGTATCTCAATCTAACAAGAGCAGAAAATTAGAGAAAATTTCAGTGAAATATTGATATCAGAAATAATTTGATAGATACAAATCTTAAAGTTTGTTATCAATCAAACACAAATTAGCATCATGATTTCCTCTTGTAGCATTTACATTTACTACTTCTGGTGCATCACAGAGATGCCAACCCTCCCGATTTTATCGGGAGGCTCCCGATAATTCACCCCAACTCCCGACCTTACGATCACCATCCTTATCCTCCCGATTTATTATTTTAAAAAAAATAAAAAAAAATTTTTTTTTTTTTTATTTTTTATTTTTTATTTTTTTTAATTATGAATTTTTTTTGGGGCGCTTATCAGTATATATATCTGTGAATTGAATGAGAAATATCGTCTGCTAACTTTAGCATGTAGTAATTCCACTATGTTAAAAGACATATAAAAGACAAAGAGTAGCGAAAGATTGTTTCAGCATATGGATCGCTGTAACCAATGCGTGGATATTGACACAGAATCCAAATGGCGGAAAATCAGCAAAAGAAGACCAAGAAATGGTCTCAGAAGAATAAGACCGAATACAGTATCAAGTACCCCTGTATTCGGAAGTCTGAAAGGAATTCATCATGCATTTTGTACAATTTGTATGTTATTAAAAAAAAAAGTGGGAATTATTTAACTAAATACACATGTAAAATGCTGCAAAATAAGGCTCAGATTGCACCAGAGAGCATCTAGAACCCCAGAGCTTCCAGGGCCCTAAGGCGGGCCCTGGACCCCGGCCGCATGGGTCGGGCGCTACGTGCTCGAGATGTGCGCTACGCGCACATTATTTGGTGTCGGTTACAAATCCTCCCTATTTCTGTTTTCCAAAAGTTGGCATCTCTGGCATCATGATATTAAAGCCAGCCAGTGAGATTCTGGATACAATGTACATGTAGGTTGAAGACAATTATAACTTGGCCACTGAGATGAGGTCTTTTATTAACTTGATGAATACTGAATTCTTGCATTCCCATTGGCTTTACACAGGGTCCACCCGGTTCCCGTAGGCAATGGGTTAAAAAGCTGATGTATATTTCATGCCTGCATATTTTGCTCAAGTATCTAGCTTTCTCATTGCACATGTGTGTATTCACTCTGTGGGCAATATTACAAAGAAGAATTAAAAGAATTTTCTTCTCCCTCTCTCTAAATGACAGTTCCTACGCAGAAGACCTGCAATGACGTTTTGATATTCTTGGAGACTTTGGGACGGGAGGCCTATTCAGGGTACTACTGGATCGATCCCGATCAGGAAACTGGAAGCCTACCACCATTTTTAGCTTTCTGTGATTTCTATTACGAGGAGGCTGTAGCAGGTAAATTCCTCTGATGGTTGAATCGGGCAGGGCACTGTTTCTTATAAACAGTGGTGACTGGGCTAGTCCCTTAAATTATCAGTGAACGGAGCAGCTAGAGGGCACCGGGCAGAGCTGAGGATTGAAATGGGTTATATAAATATTGCAAAATTGTTTACTTTACTTGTATCAAAGAGAACTGTTGCTGAGCTAGCGCCATGAGCGTCCCTGGACGGTGTGTGCGCTCTATAAGTTTGCACTATTATTATTATTATTATTATTATTCATTGAAATTGACCACATATTGATATCAATTAGAGGGACTTGGAATCAATCCGGATTAAATGCAACTCCCTGTTATATAAGAGATGGCCCTGATCTTTAGTGATGAGATTATACCAGAGACTTTTATTTCATTTGCAAATGTGGATATCTGACCTATGATGTTTTTAATGGAAGAGCAACCATTATTTAAAGAACTGCGGAATGATACAGCATCAGTCGTAAGTTTTGATGTGGTTAGATAATTGTTTTTGGTGTCACTGCTTGGTATCATATGATTGAAAGTATACAAGCTATCAATAGAATATTTGAGCTGGAATTTCCCTTTTTGTCGTGCATGAACACACATTTGGCCAAGTTTATGGCATCAATTTGTAGATCGATGATATTCAAGAAGCAGTATATTGTTTTGTATGTATTGTGCAATTGCAAAGAATAGCCAGTTCTGGTATCTACAGATAATTGTCAACAGCTGGTCACACCAGCAGTCGCTGTATAATAATGGAGCCACAAATAAGTATTAACAAATTGGTTCGGTGCTGCTCAGATGATGTTTATGTAATGTTTTAAAATATAATATTAACATATTTGCTTGATTTCTTCTCTTTCTGTCTGTCTGTCTGTCTCTCTCTCTCTCTCTCTACCTATCTCTCTCATTCTAAATCTCTCTTTCTCTCCTTTTCGTTATCTCTCTCCTGTCTTTCCTCTTGTTTTGTGCACAGGAGCTGAGCCAATGAAAATGGGTATGTATTTTTTTTTTCTCCTGAAGTTAATTTGCAATTTAACTTTGTTGAAGAATAAATCCACAAAATCGCATGGATGGAGACATTGGTATCAAAGTTCTTGGAGATTAATCCCCTAGCTTTGTTATTATCATTGATATTCATTGTAATAAGGGCTTTTGGTTACCGTTACAGATGTACATACCATTTAGAAGAAGAACAAAAAATCCATATTTTCAGTAATTCTTCCATTTTTGTAACCTGAAAATGATCTTTAGATGTTCTCTATAGGTTTCTATGGTGAGTGAGTATTCACAAAGTAAGGCTTTCTGTTACACCGTGTGGTGGCGTTACTGAAAAGGCAGTTGACCTTTGTTTTCAAAACTTTCTGAATTAAAGAAAGATCAGGGTTAATTTTTAATCATGTTGTGGTTTAGTGTATGAGTTAGAGTTCTCTTGGGCACTACACTATTCTTACAGAGTAGAGACAGGGAATTAAGATGACAATTTGCTGCGTGATTTCTTTGTGTGCCACGGAATGGGGCAATCAGAGATGGCAACCAGTACGATTAAATCATATTTAGTATGACAATAAGAGTGAAATACTATATCACCTCTTAAAATACTACATGTATGTTTCATCTTATTTTTTTTTTAAACCCATAAAAACAGCGGAATTGCATAGAAACATGTAAAAGTAAACCCCTGCAACCCCGACAAAAACTTTGCTTTACATTTTCTCATTTATTTTTATGAAAGAGCAAACATTTTACTTACAAGTAAAATATTTTTCTGAAATTTTACTGGCCCGGGGCCGACAGGCCAGTGGTAGTGTCGAGTTTTCGTGAAAATCTGATTTTTTAGGATACTCAGTCTGTTTTTTTTTGTGTCAAGAGGTTGGCATCTCTGGGAAATGGATCTCGCCAGTCTACCATGTCATCTCCGAACAGGGCATGAAATAATTTTTATTTTCTTTAATAGCGGAGACTGTAATCCATCATGATGACGAGGGCTACTTATTTGCGGACAAAGACGGCTTCACACAACGTTTTAAATACAACTATGCGTCCATCGCACAAATAGCTGCACTTGCAAGGGTAGGCAGAGCACCATTAGTTTGCTATGTTTTTTGTAAATTTTGCTGACACAAACAGTTGGTGGTCACATAAATGGAATTTTAACTGAAAAAAATAGGAGTAGAAAGAGACAGGATGTCAAAGGCATGGATCCATTCAATGTGCTGACTGATAAAAAAAATTACCAACAGAAGCATAAATTACTCGAGATCAAAATAGATGGACAGCCTAATTGATTGAAAGAGAGATGGCAACCTGCAAGCTAGTCTATCAATACCTCTCTTTATTTTTCCCTTTAGTTGCTCTCTCAGTGATCTGACATTTCCTCTGAAAACAATTGCTTTGGATTTTATTAAGTCAAAAGTATACGGTTGATGTTAGGATTGAAGTTGGGGTTTAGGTTAAGTTTAGGTACGGATTAGGGTTAGGTCTGGTGTTGGGGCCAGGGTTGCAGTTAGGTATTCTGTTTATCGTAAGAAATTAGCGCCTAGCAATTGTTGCTGGAGCATGTGTCGTAAGTCTACCGCTTTCCCGCATATTTATTAATTCTTTCACATCCCTTTAAAAGATATAATGAATGCAGAAATGAACAATGTAATGAAGGACTTCGAACTTTAAAAAAATAAATGATACAAGGGAGATGAGAACACTGTGACAAAGTGGATGATGTGTAACTTTCCAGCTGTGATGTGTAAACAACCAGTTATGATGTGTAAACCTCCAGTTATGATGTATTAACGTTCAGTTTTTATGTGTAAACCTCCAATTGTAATGTGTAATCTCCGTTATGATGCAAAAACTTTCCAGTTATGAGTAAACCACCTGTTTATTCCTGCATTTCTTGTCTTCGTGATATTTTGAAGGTATCGGACAAGTGTGAGCAGGAGATCGAATTCAAATGCAAGGGCTCCCCCATCTGGTCTGGAGAAGAGCAGAAAGCATGGTGGACAGACAGGCATGGCAGACAGATGGTCAACTGGGGTGGTGTTGCTACAGGAACCAAAGGATGTGCTTGCATGTCATCTGCCGGAGGTCAGTTTTTTAGAAAAGGTCACCTACAGAGTAACTGATGTATTGTCTGTTTGGAGCCAGAAAGGTTTTAAATAAATAATATGAGTTAACACCCTTCTGGCTCAAAAAAATTTGATGCGTCCTTCGCTTTATAGCTGTTGTTTTTCGTCCTCGAGCACATCTGGAATTTCTATTGCGTAAGCCAGGGCCACGATCGTCACGAGAGTCTGTCCGTGTCTTACGTAACGGCAAGGACAGACACTCAGTCCTGTGCTGCCCCCGACTGACCCGAGCTAAGAGCAGAATCTAGCTGTCCTCAAAATGAGGACAATTAAAGTCTGGCCTAATGTTATTATGATTTAATTGGAGGGTTCTCCCTCTGTTCAGTCATTTTGTTCATGTCAAACTAACAAGTAGAGTCTGAAGTCATATAACAAATTTAAAAAAATGAAAGTTGGCCTCGTATATATTTTGTCTCGTTTCCAAACAGTATTTACACTGGACAATTGGCATTCTTATGCCTTGTGTGCCGCCAACTAGTTTTAATTATATGATAATAACAAAGTCATTTCTATTGTGCTCTTACACAAATTAAACGGTTACACAGCGCTTCTCAGATTTCAAACAAACTAAAGTACAACAAGTAGCAAAAATTAAAGATAATCCTTGAATAGGAGAGTCCTGAGGGCAGTTTAAAAAACATCTAATGAAGGAGATAGGCGGACAGATCATGGCAGGTCATTCCACTGCTTTACTGTTTTTTCTCGGCACATGGAGTTTAGTACAGTCTGAGCTTAAACGACGGATCAGGGACACGTTTCACAAAGCCTTTTTACAATGACAAATGACAAAAATCAGTGACAAACCTGCTGATAACCAATCAGAAGCAAGGGTTTCAGTAGCTTCTAACAAAAACTGTCATTTGTCACTGATGACAAGTTCTGTGAAATGGGGCCAAGGTCATGTAGAAGGGTAATGAATGATGAGAGATGAGATAGATGGGAGCTTTGCCTTGGGGACACTTGTATACAATATTGATGAGCATTGCAAACTGGAAATATCTAGAAATAATAGTCATAGAATTTTTAAACGCCACCGGGGCAAATCAGGGAATTCTCTTTCCATTAAAGCCCCACTGCACTACTTATAGCTACATGTACTTGTGCCCTCTATATAGCAAACAATGCCTAACCGGTGCCTGTTGGTCTCCCATGAACCTCTTTTTCTTATGTTAAATTGAGAGCTGATTTGAGATATCCATCTGTCAGTTACCTTGCAGGGAGGTCTAATCCCCCTGGTCAAACTAGTGCAGACAGGCTTTAAAGTCTTTAAACCCTGATATATGCCCCACTATTGAATAATTTTCTTTGCCTTTTCATACAGGATGTGCTGCTGGAGCTGCTCGCTGTAACTGCGATGCTAATACCAATTCCACCTTGACCGATGAAGGTATTTTGAACGACAAGAATCAGCTTCCTGTGACCTCTGTGACCTTTGGTAGCAGCGCTGATGATACAGGCTCCTTCAGGGTCTCTGCACTCAGGTGCAGTGGACAAGGTATGAACTGTTTCAAATGTTAGGCTTCCTGGGAGAAGCCTCAATTGTTGTGGAGAATTTTTTTTTTTTTTTTTTTTTTTTTTTTTTTTTGGGGGGGGGGGGGGGGGGGGAGGAGGCTCGCATCCAGTAAACCGTGACTGTGCCATAGACCAGTGATGTGATAGAGCTAGTCGCTGCCTGGCAAGCAGTAGACAGCAGGTTCAAATCCTGCTTGTTCCAAGATTTTTTCTGACATGTTTTCAATTACATGATCAAGCAAGCAATCTTTATCCACAGGGTGCAAGCCACAGAAAAAATCTTTTCAACAAAGATATGATATGGTTTACAAAATTTCTTCCTGTACATATATAAGAACTGTAAGAGGCATTGATCCGCGTAACAGTCTGTGTTTATTTTTTAGAATACAACTTTTGTCAGTAAAATACAACTTTTGGGATTAAAAAAATGATGTACGTGTATTATTTTCATTTGCAAAGTTTTAATGGTAATTTAAATTGATGTAGGCCTAATTTGTAATGCAATTTCTGTTTCCTTTACTTATCAGCTATTTTCTTCTAAACCGCTTAGAGGCAATGTGCAATTTGCGGTATACAAATATCTTATTATTATTATTATTATTATTAAAGAATACAGTTTTTGAACTCCAGAGGTTGGCAGGTCTGCATACATGTATGTTACCAACATCATCTTAGATAGAGCTTCTAGAGCTTTAATCAGTCAAAATAACGAATGAAAAGATGTCACTTTTTTAAAACAATTTTCCATGAAACAACTCAATAATTCCTGTTGACTTTGGGACATACCTTGAACTTGTGAACTTGTGATTTACATGTCATTTACTCTTGGTGCTTCGCAACAGATTATTTTATTGTATTGGCTGGTTTATTGTGATAAAAATCATCGAACATGCATCTAATAGTTGAAATTGTTGAATTTACAGAGTAAAAATTACATGGCATTAAAGTACATTGATAACACATTAAACAGATATTGAAAACTAAACAAGTATTGTCTATATTAATCTTTATCTTATCTTGTCTACTTTCATGTATTTTTTCTTTCATTTTCTTTCTTTGAATCCAGGAGGCATGGCTGCTCCTACAGTCGAAGGTACGGTTTCCACTGTCATACCTCTTACTCCGGGTGTCCGGCTGTCCTGGACACCAGGGAAAACCTTGAAAATGAGTTCCTCCTATTTTCCGATCGGGGAATTCAAAGAAAAAAATGCAATTATGTAGGGAATATCAGGGACTTTCATTAGGGCCTAAAGAAAATTAACCAGTCTCTAATATATGTGTCTTATATCCAAACAGCATATCCATAGGATGATTGGCAAGTACTGTTTATTTAAGGCATTTCGAACTGCAGTTAGGCTGGATTAATGAACCTCTCAACTTCATACTCTATCAGGGAAAAATCAGGGAGAAATCAGAAGAAAAAAAAATCAAGGAATCAAGGTTTTTTTTCTCCTTAAAATGCTGGGAACCTGTTATTTCGTAGCTTCCTGTACTGTAAACTTTAAATTCTATAATAATTTATTTATTGGCAAGAAGGTACTCATTGCTAGACAAGTACAATTTTCAGACTTGGGTTTAATTTTGAAATTGTAAGATTGTAACATGTTCTCATTGTGTTCCCTGAGCTTTAAGTATATTCTTGTTGACAGGCTACAACTTTGTGCACATTATTAAATATGATTCTGATATCCATCTTTCACAGAGAATCAGAAGGTACTTCAAGACTTAACTCCTCTCCGACTCTCAACAGACAATATAATGTATATGGTACCAAACCATGTGTTGTAATTCTTTCCCCCGTAGATTACACGTTCTACTTTAATGCCAACGGCCAAGACAGTCATCTGATGAATGTTTTGCCTCGCCTTGAGCCCGGCCAGGAGTGGATCGAGTTCTCGGTGGACGCGCCGTCCGATGCCTACATTGCTTTCGCCAGCGATCCAGACGGGTATCCAGAATACGAGATTGGTTCGTGATTTATTCCATTACCCTTACATTTGCCACCAGTGCCATTTTGCACGGTCCCCTGTTTGACACACATGCAGATCGGCACACACACAAAAAAAGACAAAGGTCCCAATTCACAAAAGTACTGCCTTGTGGAACACAGAAGCTTTGTAAAAATACTAATTTTCGTTTGTGGTTAGCTATATTACAACCCTTTCAACATTTGTTTGGATGAGTTTGACATGGGAAACATTTTTAACTAACATTTAGTATTAAATGAAAAATACAATGTGGCACAGGCAGGTTATTTGTGTGGCACATAAAGAGTTGAAGACGTAGGGTTACGGTTCCGGTTGATCTTGGCCAACAAAACTATCAAGTAAAACATAATGTCCAATAGGAATGAGAGTGTTGCCTGATATTGGTTGTACCAGTATGCTATCAAAGTTTAAGAAATTTGATGTCACCAGGTTAAACGTTGCATTTTTGTATATTTTTGCCTCGGTCAACAAAACTATCAAGTGAAAAATAATGTCCAATAGGAATCAATTAAAGAGTGTTGCCTTATATTTGTTGTACCAGTATGCTATCAAAGTTTAAGAAATTTGATGTCACCAGTTTAAACGTTAAATTTCTTTAATCATCGCCATATAACTATCACATTATTACTTTTCCTTCCAGCCATTGGTAAGGATGAAAACAGAAAGACGAGCTTCTTCGAGGGTGATGAAGAGGAGATCACATTCGAAACACCTGGCGTCCTGAACACGGATGGGCCCACGCGGTTCCGCATCGGCCTCGCCGACGGCACCATCGAGCTTCTGAAACTGGAGAACGGCGGTGGGGAGACACCCATCGGAGCTGTTAACTTTGGAATGGTTCATCCTTTCAGTTACATCCTCTTTGGCTCCGGCTCTAACTCACCTTCTACATGGAGCTTCCCCTACCCTACTGCTACCAGTAAGTATCAAGGTCACAAGGGTAGAACTCCAATCAGACCTGTATTAAAGGAAGGCCACACATGGAATTATGGTGGTCCACAAACAAAAATTCAATATCTGTAAACCTGGAACATCACAGACAGAATATAAACTACTTAAAGATGTTCATGCATTGGTATAAAGTCGTTCGTGAAGTAGGCAACTTGGTGAACAGAGCCAACAGGTATTATGCATGGTAATAATCTAGATGCTGAACAGGCGTTGATGAGTATCACCATAGAAGTAGAAGTAGAAGAATGAGGATTAATGCCTAACCAAAGGGCATCCGACCACTGCTCTACCACTGAGCCAAGATTCCATGAGAAACATTGCCCTTTAGTATTAATCATTATTATCATCATCATCATCATCTTCATTATTATTATTGTCATCATCCCACTAGGGACCTGTTTCACAAAGCCTTTTTTTTCAATGACAAATGATAAATATCAATGACAAATCTGCTGATAACCAGTCAGAAGCAAGGATTTCAGTAGCTTATAACAACAACTGTCATTTATTACTGATGACAACTTTTGTGAAACACCCCCCAGGTACCAACGTGTGCGATTCCCAAGTGATGAGCATTGCATGTACCAACGGACAGTACATTGACCTCATGTCTGCCAGCTACGGCTACTCTGCAGCGGCCACAGCCTGCAGCGATGGTCAGGCGTACGCCCCTTGCCACTCCGAGAACTCCTTCTCTGAGGTGCTCCAGCGCTGCCAAGGGAAGGCAAGCTGTGCCTTCCAGGTCACTTCGGGTGTCTTCAATGACCCATGCGTCCCTTCGACCCCCAAGTCTCTAACGGTTAGGTAAGTCTTCCTCATTGATACTTCTAATGAACCTTTTACGTATGATACGGAAAACCTACAGCATTTTGTATTATACAGTCAAATCTGTCTATAGCGACCGCCCAAGGGAAACCCAAAAAGTGGTCTTTGTAGACAGATGGTCTTTGTAGACAGGTTCTTTCAGTCCATATTTCAATGAGAAACCATTTTTCAAGGGAAACAAAAAATGTGGTCATTGTAGACAGGTGATCTTTGTAGATAGGTGGTCACTAAAGCAGGTTTGACTGTACATGTAGCAATGTATTAAAGGGAAATATGCTTAGATTTCTGTATGTACCGGTAATAACACTCCGTTAATGAGTATATGTAGGACCTTTGTCACATGCAGCTTCTTTTATTGATGCATCCCCACTTGCCATGTAGTTTACATATTAAATATAGACGCTACAGTTTCCTCGCGTCATGTGCAAATAATCTTGAAAACAGCAATTAATCAGCTTGTGCCCCATACCACATACTTTTATGCAAACAATAAAGATTTTGTTGATATTACCATTGATTATCTTGTTACCACTACCATTTAATGGTTTTATCAAAAGTTGTTAATGTAAGGACGAAATAGATGGATTAAAAGTGTTTTGTTGTTGAGCACAGTTGAGGACACATTAATAATGATATAACAAAATTTATAATGCGCACATACATGTATCCACCCCAAAAGACGCTCAAGGCGCCTAACAAGGTAAATCCATGAAACATATGAAAGCACATTGCGCTGATATCGTTCAGTTTATGACCAAGATCATGCCATTTGAATGCTGCAGGTACCAATGCGTTGCCGATTCTATCGAGAAGACCGGACGGACCGGAGCCTGCATCGACTTGCAGTGTCTGAATGGAGGATATTGCTTCAGATCCATGGGTGCATCTCTCTGCAGGTGTTCTTCTGGATGGACAGGACCCACCTGCGAAGAACGTGAGTATGGGGGCTTCAGGGAGAATACTGGGCCCTGTTGCATAAAACGTACCATCGATGGTCATTTTGTCATAAATGGTGTCTTCCATGGAAACCTTGATTTGATTGGCTGTTGAGTGATATGTTGCCATGGTAGTTAATATTGATGGCAAAGTTACCACTAATGGTTAATATTTTTATGCAACTAGCCCAGAATGTGTATGTTTAGGATAGGCGGTAAGGGAAGGCAACTTTATTATCACTCGCGTTCGTCCGGGTTCAGTACGATCGCGTTCCCTCCTTTGTTAGCAGAACGCGACTGTCCTTAACGCGTAAGGTACGGGGGATTAAAACCTTCTCCATTCATCGCGTACCCTCCTTTGTTTAGAGACCGCGAGCGTCCCAAATGCGTCCCCAATGAAAGGGGCAAGAATGGGGGATTATCTTACATAACATTACATAATTCTTGAGAGGAATAGGGTTTCTATTTGTCGCGCTAAGAGGGGCAAGAACTCGTTTAATCACCTTGCCAGTAAAATTCCTTCCTTCCAGCGATCGGAAGGCTTTCCCCATTTTAAATGAAATGTAAATGAAATGAAAATTGTGTGAATCGCAATCAATGCAGAGGTCCGTTGTTTGAGGTTGAGAGAGAATGGGAGAGAGAGGGAGAGAGAGGTAGAGGGACGTAGACATGCATGTTTTGTTCTTTGAAATATTTACTCTACGAGACTATTATGTATTTTTTATATGTCATCTATTTTGGACGTTTAGTCTTATGAAAACTGATTTTGAATGAATGATACTACGCCGCGGCCGCCTTGTAGCGACCAGCAGCGCTAGAACAATTTCTAATTTCTCATTGAACCATGGGAAGGGTAATAGACATTCTGATATTTCTATCGATCTTTTCGTGGGTACAATGAAAAGGCACAAATGAAGTAGAAAGTTGGATTGATAACCGTATCTTGGAAATGTTGTATAATCAACACCCAAGTTCAGACAGACCGCGATATTTACGATTGTCCGCCTTTGTTCTGAGACCGCCGACTTGTGGCGGGAATGTCATAATAAATCTGTCATTATTTGTATGTCGTTGTTGCGACTGGACAATGGTGAGGAGAATTTTTGTTCTGATAACAAAAACAGATCCAACAATTCCCCTTTTTAATTCGGGTAATACACCTTGAAACTCTCTCTCTCGATAGTAGTAAATCCATTTGTATCTCAAATCAACACTATTTCCTTTTCTTATCTGTTATCTTTCTCTCCAGGCCCTCTCTACGACCCTTTTTTTTGTTAGCCCTCTCTCTCTCATCCAGTCACCTTTCTAATCTCTCTCTACCACTATCTCTCTACCACGTACTATCTCTCTTTCTTTAATCAACACTTTCTTTAGCTATAGTGCGTCCCATGAGAAAACGAAACGGAGAATTATCGATGTTTTATGATAACTTAACCAAAATTATAATAAATAAATGACACATATTTGTACAGGAATAACAAAGTTCCGTTTGTTTAAAGTAATGCTTGCATTTCCATTATTTCCATAACTCCTTATATCAGATGAAATAAGAGGATCTAAGCTTTACCAATATGTGTCATTTATTAATTATAACTATGATTAAGTTATGATAAAACATCGACAATTCTCGGCTTCGCGTTTTCTGAGGCGCACTGTATAGGTCGATTGCTTATCTGAAATGAGGCGTCATGTCAATCAACACCAAAGTTCCAAAACATCGCGTATATTTAACATCGTTACGGGCCTTCGTAATGCACACCCTCCCCAATTTAAATGCAATTCCGAGAAAAAAAAATATGATAAAATTAAGTTTGTATTTAATTGAAGAAAAGAAAAAGAAAACAAGAATAATTTAAAAGAGATGGAATTACAAAATTAGAGGGGGCAGATAAAGTAGGTGAAGGAAAAAATATTGAATTTCAAGATAAAGAAATCGGGAGATGTATTAAAGAATGAATTCGCAGTCTTGAACACAATTCAAATGTCTAATTTCAATGAAATTCTGAAAAAACGATATAATAACGTTATCATATTATATAGGCCAAATAAAAAACAAACATGTTTAGCGTCCTGTTTTTTCGAAAATAAGCACACACAAAAAACAAATGAGAAGGGGTGGGGGTACCCCCCTCCCCCTCACTGCGTACGCGCCTGGTGATGAAGATATAAATAAAGAAGTATTAGAGTTCAAGAAGAAAGGATCGGGAGACGGAAAGATGGCAGCCGCAGGTAAAAAGGGCGACTAAATAAATACGAAAACAAAATAAATCAAGAAAAGGGAAAAGTAAAACCAACAGGAAGGCAAAGATAGATCCACAACTTCACTTGACTCATTCTGGACACGTTGGAACTTAACATTTCATCACTATCTGTTATTTATTTGAGAAACCAACTACTACTACCAACTACGAGTGAGCAATCACTCATCACGTGGCCTTGGTCGATGATACATAATACAGACATAATCCAATCTTATCAAAATGTTAATGTCTCCCCTTTGTTCAGCTCCGATCCCTTCTTGGCGGCCTAGCCCTTTCATGTTTGCGCGCTCTCCATCAGACATTCCCCTCTCTTTCTCTCTCTCTCTTGCGCTGTCTCTTTCGTGAAGTTATCTCCTCCTCCTTCCCCCCCCCCCCCTTGAAAAGAAAAGCGTGGGAAAACCTCTCTCTCGCTCTCTTCTCTGTCACATTCACTTGTGGTCATTCACTCGGCCCATAAATGGCTTTGTTTTTGTTTACATTAGCTCAGAGGCGGCTTCACAAGTCATGAAGGAACTGACTAGTATGTCTGGTTACTAAGCAACTATGCAGTCAATCAAAATGTTCAAATTCATTTGTGGCTTCATGTTTTCATATCGGGCAATAAAAAAAGCTCCAAATTATGATATTTAACAATCATTTTTAACATAAGTATGATATAGTGAGATCCTACTCAAACTCGTGAATTTCTCATTTTTAAAGAACAATTTCCAGCAAATTACAAATATGAACTGGCCATGTTTAATGACGCGGGCGTACAAACACGTCGACAGCTCTTCAGAGTTGTCTCGGAGTCGACGGGTGTATATGTCATTTTGAGACGGAGAATTTATTTTACTCGAATATAAAGTAAAAGACTTGAAGAAATTTGAGTACTGCAATTTTTGTGAAAATAAGAAAATGCAATATTGTTTTTAATATAAGGAAAATAATTACAGCTTTAAATACATGACTTGGTCTAGCTCGATAAAAATCCAAACTATGATCATATTCATTTTTTTTTTCTTCGTAACATTGGATAACAAATATAAATATTGATAATTTAGATTATTTAGTGCAAGGGTAAATATGACAATGACTCGGAACATAATACAGGGATAACAATTAATCAAATTACTCTAAATACTTGTAAACGTTTTTTTTTTTTTTTTTTAGGGGGGCGGGGTCAAATTTTCCCTCGTGTCGCGCCACGCCTTTTTAATTTCTTGGCGAGAGGCCTGATTATGCATAGAATAAAAAAAATCAACAAAAGGGCAAAGTAAAACAACAGGGAGGCAAAGTTACATATCTACATCTTCACTTGTAAGGTACTAGACTACATGCATGCAATGTAAACCCTTATTTTTATTTCTATATTTATTTTGTAAAAACACTGAATTTTCTGCTGTGACTTTACATAAAACTCAAGAGCTGCCAAGCAGAACGTTTTTAACGTACTATTTATACGGTTTTTTTAAGGGAAAATACGTATTTGTTTTGCTGTGCTAAAATTGTAAGTTCAGAGTATGGCTGTGCGAACGTGGCTACAGGTTGGCTGTGAGAACGAGCGTATGCATACTATGCATACACACAACACAGGGGATGTACACCACTCAAAGACGTGCGCATTACCCCAGGCCATGCATACACACATGCATCCGATCGTGATATCAAACCAGCATCCACAACACACGCAAATTACATATCAGTGCACTGCACTACACACAGCGTCACTCACTAGTACAAGGAAATCCCGATGTCACTTCCAAAAATCCACCCCAAAAGCCAAAATTGCTGTCAAAAGTGCGGAATCGGAGCCATATTTCCAAAGCACGCGGTGGCTTAGCCAAGTTTTAAAAAACGGCTTCGCCCAAAAAAGCGCTTAAAATGAAGAAATCAGAGATTTTGTAACGAGTTTTTTCGCTTATCGCAAGCGCCCTTCGAGGCCTTTCGAGTGTGGTGGTATCTTTACCAGTACCAGCGCTGTCGGGCTCAGATCACGTGACCGCATTTTAGGGGGCTATCCACATGTTGTGATTTGCGCGAATTGCTGATACACGCAATGCAGTACTGATTAATAGGTTGGGGAATACAGACACTATACTAAATATGATTTATATATTTGCAGTGTCGCACAAGAAGCTTTTACTCATATGCGGCTGTATGTAGAAAGACTTGAGGCGTTGCTGGTAAGGTTTATTATTTTAGCGCGCGACACATTTTTTAGACAAATTATTATCAATCAACACGGGAGGATTGCAGCTCTAGCTCTGCTTTCAAGACTGAAAATTCATCTATGAAAATCTACTATCTTGTATTTTAAACGCGAGCTAGACGGGTGCAACTATTGTCAGGGAACACCAGATTAACGCGTTCTAGACGGGTCAGCTATTGTCAGGGGACGCCAGATTAGGAAGGATTAGAGAGGGGCTTCATAGCGGTGAGGTTGATTGACAGCGGTCCTAGCGGACGGGATGGCTTCTTTTCTGGCTGCCTGCTCTATTGTCCAACAGACAACAATATACGCGAGCAAGGGACGCCAAGGGACCGCCAGCGTACAATACGCGTCCGGGAACGGGGGATTAAGAGATAAGTAGGCGTCCCGAACCCGGACGAACGCGAGTGATAATAAAGTTGCCTTCCCTAAGGTGCGGTTTGAAATAATAAGGTGACCTTCAGGATTGCATGGGCCTTATACATGAACATGTGAACAAATTATGGACACACCAGAGAGTACAGTATGCAGGATGGATACTAGGGTACTAGTATGAGGTAATATACTGTACCTACATTTTAATAAGTACTTGTAAGGATGAAATTCAAGAAATACCTTAAATGCTTGAATGCCCTATCAAGGTATTAACTCAGCTAAAGCCGGGATATTAATCTATTTTGCCATAAAGAGCATGTTTTTCTGCATCAATTGTAGCAGCTCTCCTATTGGTGCAAGAAAATATGAGAGAATCAGAGTATAAACCAGGCTTCAATTAAATCCTATAACGAAAAATGAAAGTTATGAATATATAGAATTTCTAGTTGATCAATGAAAAATTTGCAAGAAAGAAATTGTTACATAAGTCTGTCAGTTATTTTCTAAGCTAGGCAGTTTGCACCCCCCTTAGTGATGCTCATTTCATGATATTTAATCAGGAACACTACAGGTTCCTGCAATTTAAAGTAAAAACTTGTGAATTTCTCAAACAGGTTACTTGATTCTTTCAATTATTTTTCTAAGTAAGGCCGTGTGCACCAAATTAGATGATACTTACTTCATGACGCTTGAAAAATAAAGGATATGAGTCTCTATAAATTAAAGTGAAAAACTAGCGATTTTTTGCACAAAATGTAAATCGCTTCTGTAGAATTGTTTTCTAGGTGAAGCTGCATGCACCAACTTTGGATGTAATAACTTCATGAGATAAAAAGGCTATGATTTTCTATAAATTAAAGTAAAAAGAATTTTGACAAGTTCATTCATTCTTTCAATTAATTAACCAATGAAATAAAACAAATAATTATTAATCAATTCTATTGATGAATTTTCTAGGTGAGGCCGTGTGCTCCCACTTTGGAGGAGCTCACTTCATGACGTTCGATAACAAACGCTACGAGTTCCCCATCAGCCGGAATGGTAATGAAGAGTGCACGTTCGTCCTGGTCAGACACGAATCCGCTTCCGGGGAGAGCTTTGATGTCCTCGCAAGAAACGGGGAAGTTCACATCGAGATCAATTCTCAGGTGAGAGGAAGTGTGTTCTTTCGCAAGCATTATTAAAATGTTTTATTACAGCACACCTATCACCTACAAAATAAATTTGTGTACAGGCGGTTGAATATGTCAAATTAACTTTAAAAGTGTTTCAATACCCAGCATTGTCTGTGTTAAAGTCCAAAGGAGTAAGAAGAAAATAGAGAATAATATAAAACCCCATGCATGGAACCTGCTGGCCTTGTTCTATGGGAGTGCATACAGTTGTGTGGCCTAGTCTACTCACAGGTCGCTTTAATGTCAAGTGAAAATGTATAGACTACCGAAGCTGTGACATCATAAAAATCTATTTTTAGAATTTCTCAATTTTTTTCTTCATTTTCCGAAAGAGCATAAAAAATAATGTCCAAATGTCGAAAACCAATTGAATATGTTAAGTATTGGCCAGGATATGACCATCTGAATAAATAGATTTCCTATAGGAACTCAGTGTTATTTTACTCTGGTTCGTAATGTAACCACTCTATAGAGGTAATATTAGAAATCTGTTTCTTGACTATAATATACTTTTTTTTTTCTCAATTCAATTCAATTTATTTTTATATCTGTTTCCAACAAAACATTACAAATCAATTGTAATCATTTACAGCAATTAAGGAATACATATTGGGAACAGAGGGGTCCACTGTACCATCATGGAACCCCTATTAAACATGCAGAGTAAAATATTTGTTGGTGATTGGTACATTTAGATTTACCTACCACTTTTGTTCTGTCTGCAGTTTCAGGAATTCACTTAAAAATCATTTTTTATGCCAATAACTAATTGTAGATTGCTTTGTGAATAACACCTTGTAACTGAGTTATAATGAGTTTGTGATTTCAAATTGAACATCTTGAATTTTTGAAAATTTTGTAGAGGGGCCAGGCTCGACTAGCACATGTGCTATTTCTTTTATATTATAAAGACATATTTTGTAAACATATTGCTAATGTCAATCAATCAATCAAATTACAGATAGTCATGGGTTCTCTTGGGGAAATATGACACCATTTGGCTTTTTATCGGATAATAGATGTTACCAGTCACCAAGATTGGATTTTACTTTCATGACTGGCATAAAAAGAGGTTATATATGTTTTTTGACTGAAAACAAATTGCATGCAAAAGGGTCGTTTTTTCACAATGTTTGCAAACATTTGAATGCGATATGTACCAGTTGTGTAAAAATATGGTACCGAGTGTGAATTTCTACATGATACATCAAAAATTGGGTTAATAAATAATCCGTCCTGTACCTGTTTTTACACCAAAATACACTGTAGGTCATTTTTTGGGGGAGAAATATGCTTGAAGTACATGTATGCCAAATAGAGGGTCATTTTCTACTTTGCTAACAATCATGCATCTGGTATGATGTGACACCTAAGAATGATGCATTATGTTGTTATCTGCTGCCCTCAGATGATCAAGCTTGGAGAGGATGTCCGGGTAGATGGTCTGCCCGTTGCACTGGACTTCTCAGCGCCCCTCTTCCAGATCTCAGACAAAGGAAATGGAGAGGTAACTGATTATTGATAGTATTTACATTGATATTTTATTATTATTATTGGTACTATTATAATTATTATCATCATAAGCATCTTCATCATTAGGTGATACATAACGAAGTCTACGTATCACCTTTTGATTTCGTCAAGATTTTTCTTTATTATTATTATTTATTTTTCTTATTATTCTTCCTCGAATTTGTTCGCAAGATATCTCAAGAATGAATAAAGCTATTATCATGAAACTTGTACTGATGATAGATATTAGTCTAACTTAGAACTGCGTGACTTTTCAGAGACTCAAGATCACCGTGACGTCATCTAGGCGCCATTTTGTGAAAATCAACTCATGAACATATCTTCATAACAGAAAGTCTTTCCTCATTCATATTTATCATGATCAAGGTCAATATCCGTCCAATCAATATCAGTTAAAAAAAACGCGCGCATGCGCGTATGTCCGCGCGTCAATGCGCGCGCAAATTTTTAAATTGCTTCAAATCATCTCAAATTCATTTTGCATACGTTTCATGCCATAATAAGCATTTTATAAAAAATCGCGCAAACGCGCATTTTCGCGCGTTTTCGTCTGTCACAGCCGAACGCAAAATAATTACCCGTCAATTGATTTTTAAGGATATTCCTCATATTTGTCCGAACAATTTGATACCATGTTTATTTCTTTATCACTATTAATAACGGAATGAGCGTCTGTTCAAGGCATATGCGCGAGTTTTGTAATACATAGCATATATTGGCAAAAACATGCCTATAAAAAGTCCAATATAGCTCTTTGGGATGCCTATAGACATTATTTTTTCATATTTGGATAGAGTATGAGTAGGAGATATGATTTCATGTCTCATTTGGCCATTAAGTACATCGTGACGTCATTATAATAGCCTTGGAATTCAAAATACGAATACGCACATTATGACGTCAGCATATTTATGGGAAATCGAATGTATCTCTGTAAATATTGATCGATTTACTTCTAAATTTTGATATGTTGTAGCTGAGACAATCCACAAGATCATTCCTAATATTTAGTCATTTTGTTGACGTCATTATGGTAAAAATTGTGATTAAAGGTGACATATGTCAGATTTTTGCTAAATATGCGTGTTATGCCTATGGGAGGTGATTGATACTACATTCCAGTCTAGACTTGTTCATTATGTTGCGTATGTAGTGCGTCGAAATATCAGTTCAATGAATGGTAGGCTCTGCAATCAGGCGAAAATTTGAGCTTGTTTAGTAAATTAATAGTTTAATCATATAACAATTCTCTATCGAATCAATAACCAAAATTTCATCATCATCAATATCGTCATTATCGTATTTATGAATATTATCATTAGATCATCATCAGCAAACATTCATGATACAAAAATAGCTTCGTATCACCTAATTCGTCAAAGTGACGAATTAAAGTCTAGTTATAGTTATTATTGTTGTTGTTGTTTTATGTTGGTGTAATTAATATTTTTACCCGTATCAGACATCTGAGCTCGTCATTTACAAACCCGTATTGCCCTAGTTTTCATTAGCAGTGGGAACGGAAGGGTATATTCTTTGTATTTTCCTAATTGGTCTCCCTGCCTGTATAGACTTTGCATGTAGAGATGAGTGAAAATATGGTCTCATATTGACCGCGCCGTATTTTGTCATTTTCATTGCGCATCTATTATGCGTACGAGAACCTGCACACTTTACGCGCACTCTATTGTGACGTAATAATCACACCAAAGGCACACTGTTTGCAGTGTATCGAAAATTCTGTCAAGCACTGGATGCACAGTACCGGTTGGAATTTTTTACTGCAGTTCTTGAGATTGTCATGGTTGATTAATGTATTTGCTCTAGATGGTTGATTTGGATAACAATAAAAGTATTGACTGGCTTAACCTTCGGGAGATACCACATATACATGTATTGCCCTCACAAGACCCATATTGCCCTCGTCTTTGACTCGGGGCAATATGAGTTTAGTTCGGAAAATATATGTGGTATCTCCCTCAAGGCCAGTCAATATTATATATTCCTCATTGCTATAATTATTGTTATCACTAGTATCATTATCATTATTAATCAATTCGGTGCTTGTATTTGCTTCCCTGTAGTTTGCGGTCACTCTGAATGTCGGGATGACCATAGAGTACAAGAAGGGTGGTACGCTGTACATCACAATGACAGGTGATGCAGTCGCCCTCTCCGGTCTCTGCGGAAACAACGACGGAGATGCCGACAACGATTTTGAACTGGAAAACGACGAGGTAAAAACGACAGCGACGCACATGGGCAGTAGTCGAAATTTACATGTTCGATAGAAGTAGGCAATTCCACAGAAAATGTTTCACTTGCCACAAATCGTACACTGGGCAATAACTAGAAAAATATATGTGCCTCTGTGGCAAGGTGAAAAGGAAACCTCACCCCAGGAAATAAATGGTTATTCCAAGAGGTTTATTGTACTCTTGCCAATTAATCTACAAGATTCCCCATCAAAGTGTATGAGAGAGTTATTAAGAAAGATATTCTTAGCATAATGTACAGATTCTTTGGACGACACTATGCCAAGTCCCTTATCAAGTAAATTATTCAAATTTACAGATGGTTCCTTCCCCTTCCCAAGTGTGTGTGGTGATGAAGTATTTTCCTTTGTACTACAATTGTCAGAATACTAATAGAAGTTCTTTTTTAACATATCTGAATGTATATATTATTTAATGTAACATATAGGCTAATCAAGATAGAACATGTACTTTACCAGCTTCACAGCTTAACAATGTGGGTCTAAACAGTGTCTTTTCATGCCACGTACATTTCAAAAGCTACCTAAGAAAAAAAAAAATTTACCGTAATTAACGGTGTATAAACCGCACCTTTTTGCCACCAAAAAAAATTCAAAGTCGGGGGTGCGGTTTATACACGGTACACCCCCCAAATTTTTTTTTTTAAAGATACAATTTATTCCCCTCCACCTGGCGCTATGCCTGGCAATGTCTCCCAGCTCGGTAATTGGTGTGTTGACTCACCACTCGGAAACTAGAACAACACTCAAATTTGTCTGTCATTTTGGTTTGAAAGTAATCTTTCTGATAGATCTCAATATGTAGTTTATAATAATAATTCCTCCAATTTTTCTTCTATTACATGGTGTACCACAAGGTTCTATCCTAGGTCCCCTACTGTTTTTTAATTTACATTACCGTAATGATTTTACACAAACAAAAAAAAATCTCGGCGAAAAAGAGGGGTGCGGTTAATACACGAGGGCGGTTTATACAACGTTAATTACGGTAAACATTTTTTTTTGCCATTATCCTTTATCTCCAGATCACTGCTCTTGCCAAAGAGTTTGTACAACAGCACACGACTTGCACGACTCCACTCACAGAAGATTCATGTGTCTCTATGACCCGGGACCAAGCCCGAGAGCAATGCAGTGTGTACTTCAGCAGTAATCTATGTAAGTCAAAAACTAAAAACTTGAGATCACTTACCACCAATTGTCCCTGGTGATTTGTTTGTGTTTATCTTTTCTTTCTTTTTTCTTTGCTTCTATTTAGTAGTTCATATTGAGGGGTCAGTGAGACAAATACGTAACTCCATTTTGAAAAAAAGTGGTTTATGTGTCACTGAGCACTTGGGCCTTAAGGAGTTAAGTCTATGTTTCACTAGCCATTGACTTCAATTGGGTGGTGGGTGGAGTTAAGTCTTTGTGTTTCTTGGTAAGCCCACATTTTTCTGAACATTTTGATATCACATAGAGTGAGATCGCCAAACTACGGACGTTGCCAAGCTTCGGACAAAAATTACTTCAACGGTTCGAATGCAAAATATGAGCCTAGCTCTTCCAAGCTTCGGACAGGCAACATTGAGCGTCATTTTGACTACGAAAAAATAGCGCTTTTGTAAGATTTTAGCACCAAAATATTGTGTGAGTGTTGTGAAAAACACCTTTCTGATAGTTCTACCTAACTTAAATCTACCCAAAAAGAGAAAATAATACTTTTTTCATGAAATCAACGCAGTCAAACTTACCCCCGTCGTACGATTTTTGATCCGGTTTCCAAACCTCCGATGAATGCGCACTTTAGCGCACGCGCTATACGTGTGATATACGTGCGCTATGCGCTATACGTGCGCTACACATGAACGTCCGAAGCTTGGCAAGTGCGTCTGAAGCTTGGCATGAAAAAAAGGTTCGGCGGGTAAGTAAATAATTCTAGTTTTCCATTTCCTTTACTAATTTTCTTTTACATGACATTCATAAACAGTATTTGCACAATAATAGTATATTTGATCTTTCAATAATTAAAAAAGAATTTAATGTTTTCCCCTGATTTTGTCTTAAGTGTCCGAAGTTTGGCGGTCTTTATACTCTACTCATTTTGGCAAAATATGGAGTCACGTCTTTGTGTCATTATTTTATATTATGTATTATTTAAATTTGTAGTTTTGGTACTGTTGTATTGGTACTGTCTATTGGGCGGAAGTACATGACTTGTACTATGCTTTACCTAATGGCTGCTAGAACAACAGCACCATGGCGTCTGGAAACATAGTATTAGGCGTGTCTAAAGTTAACCTTATTATCATTATTTGCCGGTGGCCGGCCGGCTGTTTCACCGATGTGTAATGTCCAGAATTTCATTTTATACATTTATTTTTTCAAGCAAAGTCTGCATGATATTTGTAGACCATGAACAAAATTATCCATTATTTCTCTCTTTTTCTCTCTCTCTCTCTCTTTCTCTCCCTCTCTTTTTCTCTTTCTCTCTCTCTCTTTTTCTCTTTCTCTCTCTCTTGCATAGTTGATAACTGCTTGGCATCTGAACCCCTGGTTGCGTTCCTGGACGAGTGCAGCTATGATGTGTGCCGCTCCAGAGGGCACTGCGACTCTCTAGAAGCCTACGTGACACGGTGTGAGAACAGGAACATCAACCTGATGCCCTGGAGACAGACCGCCGGATGTGGTGGGTACTCTTGCTTATATTTGTAGGAGGGGCACGTGGGGGAGAGGGTGGGGGGAGGGGGAATTTGCTTCTCCTGGCAGATTTCTTTAAAGGCATCGTTTAACCCAATAGCAACTAAACCGCCCGAAACCGCCCCTCCTTTTACTCACTAAACCGCCCGTCCGTTTTCGTCCGTTTTCAACGCGCTATAGTATCCGTTCTAGGGTCTACCGTTATAATGTTATACGTGCGTAATCCTTACGATGTCTAGAGTAGGATTCAGCATAGAAAAATAGCGCACGTTTCATATTCTTCAGAAAAATGTCAAAAAGAGAGGCAATTTTTACAAAATTTCTAGTTGCTAATGGGTTAACAATGTTAAATCTGAGAAACATGGCCCTACGTGCTATCAGTGTTTGTGATATGGTGTAATATTGAAGTCCTAAAAAAATTGCGCTTCAAAATGATCATGAAGTGCCTCAAAAAATTAAAAATCTTTGAGTGACTGGTTTTACCATACTCATTTTCCCCAATAGACTGTAGTACGTGCTATGAAACCCGTTGGGAAAACGCAAAATTTGATTTCAGACAGGCGATTAGCTTGTAAATGTTGTGGAATTCATGTATGCCCTAAAGGTTTATGATTATGATTGCAGTCAGGGATTGTTTTTAAGGATCTGAGACGAAGTAACCAGATCCCTTTAAAAGAAGAAAAGAAGAAAGAAATGCAGCCACTTTTTATGTACTCAGAGTTTAATAGCAGGTAAGGAAATCATAGGAAGTCAATGGAAACAAATAAAATGTAGAAGTATTCTATGAAAAATTCTTAGTTTTCCCCTCCAAAGAATTCATTTTGGGTGATACCCTCCTCCTGTACCCCAAACCACTTCCTTTGAGAAGTGGTTTCCTTACTTTAGAGCCTGTCTGCACTAGTTTTGCCAGAAGGGATTAGACCTCCCTGCATGGTCACTGACAGGAAGTTAGCTCATCATATCATCTCTCAATTAACATAAGAAAAAGGGATCAGGGCGGACCAACGGGTACCTCTTATGCATTTGTTGCTATATAGAGGGCGGAAGTAGCTACAAGTATAAGTGCAGTCCTGCTTTAAAATACATGAATCACAGTATTAAGCTGAGATGCTTTGCGCCTCCAGGGGCCACTGATGGGGTCCTTGAGTATACTCAGTATTATGTTGTAGTAATAATAATCTTCTCATGCTTTCGTATAATGCCGAGTAGTAATGTTGATGGTGACATATAAAAAAAACAAATAATTGTAATGGTAATCTTCTTATGCTTTCATATAGTTAATAGTATACAAATGATACACAGCAGTGAGGGCATTCGTAAGAATTACCCACACAAGGTACCTTTGGAACAGTCTAACAGTGTTTGGACTGTTTTGAAGGTACCGAGTGGGTAATTTTGCTAATACCCGAACAAAATGATGTGTATTATTTTTTGTATAAGATTATGTTTTATTTGTTCTATAAAATGATGTTTTATAACATGATTTTACTAATGACCGGTCATTATCCAAATTAAGCGTTAGGCAAAATAAATGCCTGGTCACGTGTACGCTTTCAACCAATCATTTGATAATAATGATAGTAATGATGATGATGATAATAATAATCTTTTCTTTTGTGTAACATAGAGCAGTAAGTTTTATAGTGACAGATAATAAAACAAATACCGGTACTGATGATGATGATGATAGAAATAATAGTAGTAATGATGATAATGATAATAGCTATCCCCGCAATTTAATTCATGATATTATCTCTCCTCTTCACCATAGTCATGGAGTGTGATTCCAACATGGTGTACGAGGAGTGCGCTTCTGCATGCCCAGCCACCTGCCAGAACCCAACAGCACAGGAGAACTGCAACCTACCCTGCGTCGAACGGTGCGTGTGCGAGGCCGGCTTCATTCTCAAGGCAGGGCGATGTGTGCCAATGGCACAATGCTGTAAGTCTATTATGGTTTAGATGATTTGAATTAGGGTTTGATTGCTCCCCAGGGAGTGGAGAATGTGCATACATTGTCTTGCGGGTAAGCCTGATCCGATGACCGGGGTAATAATAAGTGTTGCGCCTAGAAACAATGTACTAGGCGCATTATAAATGTGAGCTATTATTTATCATGATTATTATTGCTCCTGGCTTTACTTTGTCAGGGGTACATGATTAGGGTAAGGTTGCAACTTTGGTTTTAGGATAGGGTTATGATTAGGTATAGTGTTGGCCGGGTCCATGGTTGAAGTTCAGAAATTGATGTGGAGCGGTTGTCGCAGGAGTAAGTGTCATACAACTGTCATTGAATTTGAAGTTTGAAATTCAAAGTTGAACCCATTGCCTCCAAGAAACAGTTGGCTCATGTATTCAGTAGATCGCGTCATTTGTATGATATGGCATGAAGAAATTTGTATGAAAATCTGAATAAAAAATCACATTATGATGAGGCTCCTAAAAATCATTTCAACTCACTGTGTTTTCTATCCTCATTTCTCGTTTGTTTTTTTACAGTTTCCCAGTCACCAGCAGGTAGTGTATGATTCTATTCTTTTTTCTTTTTTTCTTTTTTTTTTTTTTTGGGGGGGGGGGGGGGTTTCTCAAAATGTAAAAGAACAAACCTTCCCACTTTAAAGAAAAATGAAGATGGTTAGGATTTTCATAATATATCATGTCTATATATTCACATCATTTAATAACAGCTGCAGTTATCACATTTATATGTTCATTTACATAACGTTATCATTGTTAGTGCTGTTCTTTTTTGTATTTTCTTGAGGCTTTACATATATATTCATATATTTTTTAAAAAAAAACACCAGGCCTCAGAGATGGGTTAGTGGTTAAGGCACGGCACTCTTTCTAATCCAGGGGCCCAGGTCTGATTCCTGGCTGAGACATTTTGTTCAATGTTTGAGAACTTTCCAAAAGGAAGGACAGCAATGGGAACTTTAATTAATTAAAAGTTATGCAACCATTTTTCTCTCATGTCCTTTGGCATTTTTTATATTTCCAGGAGAGTTGCCAGAGCAGTTGTACTGAAAAAGTAAAAAGTAAAAAGTCTATATCATACCACTAAATGAGCTGATACTTTCAATCTGTTGCCCCATGCATGTTGAATAAACTCCCTGCATTTCTAATAAATATAACTTCACCTGACTTCTTCAAAAACTTCTGAAAACATACACATGTACCTCGATAGTTTTCTTGATTTGTGCATTCTAGAGGGACTGTGTATCATGTGGAAAGGTGCTTCATAAATCTAATCATTATAATAATTATTGTTGTTGGTATTATCAGGGGATAACCTAGGTAAGTATTTATACTTTTGTTACCCTCCACTTTGTTTGCTTGATTGTATCATTTTGTACACATTTATTTCATGTTTTGTGGAAGTGAATTCAATTCAATTTTTAACTACTATTTTATTTTTTGTGATTTATGTATTTTTCATAGCTGAAATAGGATTTACTGAAACCGTCCAGGCACCAGTACGAGGACAGCCAGTGGTAGCCCCAGCACCTTCTCCTGTGGTAGCCGCCCCAGTACCTTCTCCAGTTAGCACTTCACAAGGGGGTGAGACTGGAATCCTTTTTTGCATGTGGAATACTCTTTTGTTTACTAAATTCAGAACTTTCCAGGCGCTTATAAACCAAGCGCTTATCACCCCTAGAATTCATCCTCTTATTATTCTAATCTTTTCAATAGATATATTTGCAAGATATGTTGATGTTCCATCTTAAATTAAATGAAATTTTGTGGAAAAGTCCAATAGGAATCTGAATTCCAGTTTGAGGGTGCATTCACGATCCTTATTCACCAACTGGTCTTTGTGAAGCAACCTCAAGGGGGGGGGGGGGCAGTGTAGAAATCTTACATTTACAGTGGAGAGGAGTTTGCACATGTGTCTTTTGAAATTCCCTTGCAATTTACATCTACATTCCTAATTAGTTTTGTTAATATTTTGTTGTTTATATAAGTTTTTGTTCCTTTTTTCCATTGTAACAGGAATACCCAACCTTGGCTCATTGTTCGCACTCAACCAGGGTAAGTGCTTGGACACACGTACTGCACGTATAAATGTATTTGTTTTCAATTTATTTATTTAATTATTATTGATTCATTTATTCATTTATTCATTTATTCATTTACTTATTTATTCATTTAATTATTTACTTATTTATTCATTCATTTATATATTCTTTTATATTTGTTTTATTTACTTATGCATCTATTTATTTAGTTTTTTGTTTTTTTAATCATTCATATTTCAAAAATTATTCAAGATTATGACAAAAATCTACATTGATTTGAGAAAAAGATGCAGAGCATGATGAACAGATTGAGAACAACAAAGTACTGGGAAAAAGTGGAGGGGTCTACTGAGAAGCTTATAGCTTGTAAAAAAAAAAAAATTGTAAACATTATTTGATTTAAGACTATAAAGCAAAGTAACAAAGTAAAACAACAAACATCATAATTTTAAATACTAAATACATATGAAATATACAGATACAGTTACTGCATGAATTGCGTAGTAAAAAGGTGAAAAACAGACAAAATAGAGAAATAAATAAGTATACGGTATATTTTTACAGTGGTGTAATGCCGACTGTTGTACATGCATGATTGTAGAATGCACATGTAGAATGTGTAGGCATGTCTATAGCTTATATGTGGTATTTTGATTTAGGATATGTGTAGGTACGTGTATAATCAATGCCAGGAATTGTTGTATTAAAGTTGTACATGTACATGTACAAATAGTTTTTCCATTTTGCTGTTTTCTTCTCCATCATATTTTCATAATCCTAATCATATGCTCTGTAGGGTATGAATCATAAACAATGTACATTGTAAGTGGATGCTTTCTAATACATGTGTATCTTGTGTTATTTAAACATATTTGTGGCTTACACCCAGTAAATATGATTGATTGATCGATCTGTATTTGAAAAACAAGTCAGAAAAAATCTTGGAGCCGGCGGGGCTTGAACCTGCCATCTACTGCTTGCCGGGCAGGGATTCCAACTTGTGTAATCGTTCACTGATTGACTGTTAAAGAGGCATACATTTACCTGTGCGTGTCTGCTATTAGGCCTAAAATAAAAACTTGTTGTATTGCCCTTTGCGACCGACCCAAAAATCTGAAAATCTACGGTCAGCATTTTAAAAAAAATTCTTTTTTAAACAGTTTTTTAGATTTGTTGTTATTAATGAATAACAAAATATGTATTTTGTTTGTTTGAATTAGATATACCATAAATGCATAAAATCAAATTATTCCAAAATTCTCACTCGTGCAGACCATGGATAATTATGAGGTGAAAAAGATGGAATGATGACGCTGAAACACATGTATTAAAGCATTAAAAACTGAGAAATATCAGCCAAAAGAGGGCGGAAAAAACGGGGAAAAAACACAAAAACATTCAAATTTGAAAAATATCGGCCCAAAGAGGGCGACAAAAAAAAAGTTAAAAAAAAAAAAAACTTTTCCGACCGACCGACCCATGTTTTGGCACCCAAAGGGCAATACAACAAGTTTTTATTTTAGGCCTTAAATACATGTACCACTTTTGCTGTGATCTGATGAGAATATATGCTCTACTCTAGGAGCACCAGCCCCAGCCACAGCCCCAGCCCCAGCCCCCGCCTCAGGACAACCAGCTCCAGCCCCAGGACAATTTAATCTGGCCCCAGCCCCAGCTCCAGCCCCGGCCACAGTCCCAGGACAACCAGCTCCAGCCCCAGGACAATTTAATCTGGCCCCAGCCCCAGCCACAGCCCCAGGACAACCAGCTCCAGCCCCACTTAGTGAGTTTGGAGTATTACGCCTTCTAGTGCTGTCAGCAGTGTAACTGCCCAGCACGTGTTAATATTGAATCTAGTATTTATGGACAAAGAAAACCTTGTGTTTTTCTTGAAAATAGAAACTTATACATTTTCAAATTAGATACCGATAAATAAACTATAGAAGCAATGGAAAAGGCAATAGATTGGAAATTTGACGAAATATATATATTTGTTTGTATTACATTTTGTAATTTTGAAAGCAGAGGTAAATTTCCCAACCTCCCTTGTCAAGCAGTTTAAGATAGATTAACATACACCAGGAGGGTGTTTCTAAAGACTAAGATTGACTTTAAGTTGGACTTAACTTTGGCAGGTCGTTCATTTCACTGGCTGCTGTCACCATTGGTCCCTCAATTATGATGTTTAGATAATATTTTTTCCTTCAAAAATGAACTATGAAAAAAATTAAATTCGGTAGATTTGTGACCACAATTTGTACGTCCCCTAAGAAACCAATGCCAGGAATGGTTAGAGGAACTAGTGGCATGAATGGCCTGCCATAGTTAAGTCCAACTTAAAGTCGATTTTAGTCTTTGTGAAACACTCCCCAGAATGCATAATCCAACAGCTTTCATAATTAATCGCAAAGAGCTTCAATATTACAGGTCTTTAAACAACCCAATTCTGAGTTTTTAATAAAAACGTTTATTACAATTAAAATTCTTTGAAATATGAAAGCTGAGTTCACTCTCCAAATTCGTCTACTCTTAAGAAAACATCTCATTCATCATTACATACATTTACCATGTGCTATTTACATGTAATATTTTGTATGTACCAGGTACTTGTATATCACCACAACTGTTTGTTTTAAATTCTTAAATTTTAGAATCGTGACTATCATGTGGTTAATTAAATTTCTCCTTTTTCTACAATCAAAACAGATCTGCCTAGCCTTAGCAAATTGTTCCAACTTAACCAGCGTAAGTACATTTTACACATACCTGGAGTATTTCATTAATCTTTATAACATTGATTTGTACATTTTTAATATAAATATATTATATTCATTTGAGTCATGTCTTAAAGTGGGTTGCAAATACATTGAAATTTAGTTGAAGATCTTCTTGAGGAAAGGCTATTCACCTGGTATTCATAATTGAATGACACACCGACACGCCCTTAAGACTAAAACAACAACAACAACAGGGCACCATGAAATTTCCCTGGGGCAAAAAATTACATTTTCTTGTTCTTTTCCTTTCAAATTTCTTTTGCAGCATGTATACAGAGCCCCATTTTGACATTATATAGCTGCATTCTGTATGGATTATCATAAGTCATTGAATCAATCAGAAACTTACAGTTGCCTATCTTACTAGTTACTACCAATCTTGAGTTGGCATCAGTTCAGATTGACATGCAACTCCTTACAAATAAGGGTCTGAGGAATACATGCACGTACTTGTAAATTGTTCTCTGCTCCTGATTATTATTAATTTTGTACCTTTAATTACCCTTGTGTAAATGGAGTTTGTCAGTAGGATTCGGTACTTGTAGCTTCTCCTGGAATACCAGTAGTGGTCTTTTATGGTTTGCCTTTATAATGTATTAAACACAGCAGCCCAACCAGCACCATCGCCACCAGTAGCAGGCGAACTGGTACCATCGCCACCAGTAGCAGGCCAACCGGTACCATCGCCACCAGTAGCAGGCCAACCGGTACCATCGCCACCAGTAGCAGGCCAACCGGTACCATCGCCACCAGTAGCAGGCCAACCGGTACCATCGCCACCAGTAGCAGGCCAACCGGTACCATCGCCACCAGTAGCAGGCCAACCAGTACCATCGCCACCAGTAGCAGGCCAACCGGTACCATCGCCACCAGTAGCTGGTCAACCGGTACCACCAGTAGCAGGCCAACCCTTACCAGCACCACAGGGTGAGTCTGGAATATGAAGCTCCACAAATGTTCATATTTCTATTTGCAAGCTTTAGAGTAGATTGATTGTATAAACCCTTTTGTTAAAATAGATTTTCACAATACTTCAAGGTATACTCTGGTTGAAATGGTGCAAAGTCATGAATTATAAAGAAACAGGTGAGTAAACATGTCATCAGCTTCACACAGACATAAGTGAGCGACAGTGAGAAATTCCATTTTCCATGGGATTATACATGGCTGACAATGTAAATTGTCTTGGGAGATAATCATGGCAAGGTTATATTCCTTTGTTTGTATTTTCTAAACAAATGTACCTGTATGTAACACATTTACAGCAAAAAAACATTTACACATGTATTGTTTACAATCTAATTAAAAAAAATAACCATACTTTTGTGTAATAATATTACATGTACAAGTATCTACATAGCAACATTTTGAAGTAAATATGCTCTTTTTCTTGAATGGTATGTGTAATCCCTATTGCAGAGGTTCCTGAGATGTGCGACAATATCTACGGGTTTGACGTATTTGCGCGTCCAAACTACGACAGCGACGACAAGACAGTGATCTTCTACGGCGACCCCATGCAGTGCCACGGCGATAAGGGCTCAATCAATTACCTGGTGCGCGTGCTGGAACCGTTCTATCTCCGCTTCTACCGATCCATGGGCAGAAACATGCTGATCCTTGTCGGCAGCCAGACTGTTACGCCTACCTCGCTCAACGGGACCCTCGCCATCTCGATCCCCTACCGAAAGGGAGATTTCCTGGCCGTCAGCTTCCAGACGGGTTTGATCTCGTACACCAAGGGCGGGCCTACAAGCACCGCAACGTTGGCGGTGGATTATAACCACGTGCCCGCGATCGCGTCGTCGCTTCCAGGCACCACGACATTCATCACGGAGAGGGAGCTACAGGAGAAGAGGGAGTACTCCATCATGGCTACGCTTATCTGCGAATGTGGTGAGTTTGACGACAGGTGCTTGAGTGCACAATACCACCGTAATCATTATAATCCAGTTATGGTAAAATAATAATAATGATAATAACGTTTTATTTACCCAGGGTAGCCACTTCAGTTATGAAACTGCTCTTCCAGCTGGCCCTGCAGAACATAATATGTTATTACTACCCTTCTCCAATCTAATATGCTGAGCGCCTAGCTAGAAGGCAGAAGGTCCCATTGTTATAAGTCATTGGTATGACTCGGCCGGGGTTCGAACCCACGACCTCCGTTCATGAGGCGGGCACTCTAACGACTGAGCCACCATGCCCGGGGGGATATATGAGCTAATGATTGAGATGAAGAATTTTATCTTTAATCTCTTGTTCGTTATAGTCTGCTATTACCCAAAGAAGTATTGCTATCATTTACAGAATTATGATTTTAAAATATCAATCCTCCTTAACTGATATGTCAATGTCACATCATGATTTGGAAGTAGTCTGATTTCACTTCAGTTATATCTAGTCTTCATTGTTTTATTTTGTGTCATTGCAAAATACATAATAACTATCCTGTCGTTTTTTTTAAACATCCTGTATTGCCACTCCGTTGAAATACTGAATTTGAATAAAACAGTTTCAAATTTATTCTTATCAAATACAATCTACAGGCTAGGTTGTCAGAAGGTACACATGCCCATGTATTCAGTGATTATATAGTCTGCTACTACATGTACATATGCCATTTTTGTAATGTAACCAAATTTGTACTTAGTGCCTTAATACGAATTATTTCATTCGCCTGTTACGGATAATTGTATTTCAATAGTCAGAATGCAAATGGCATATATCAGGTGTTGTTAGGTCGGGCAAGCCATTATGCTTGTCCTACCTAGCAACAACTAATGTATACAATTTGAATTCTGACTACTGAGATACATTTTGTGTAACAGGTGAATGAAATAATTTGTATGAGGCACTTCACAATGGCATTATAGGCATAGATGTGTTTACATCACGAAAATGGCCTATCACAGTGGCCGATAGGTTTGAAAGCAGACTCCATTTTTATCAGGTGCAATTTTAAATACTTATTTGGCGATTAAATTTAGGCAGATTTAAGTGATGAAGCCACTTTTAAGTTACGGTACATCCTGATGCAATACACGTATGTATGAAAGGAATAACACTTTACCCATTGAATTGTTTTCACTATCGTATACTTATGTTTTTTTTCTTTGATTTTGTCTCTTCGTTCATTCTTGCATATTGCTTTGATGAGTGCAAGACGAAAAGCTTTAACATATATATATTTTAATGTTTGTTCTGACTTCTCATTGTCTTACAGACGGAGAACCACAAGGCCCATCAAGTAAGTTTTCCTCCTAGATTTACGTCTAAATAATTGGATGTCTGGTCGGAATATTCCTTGATTTTTTTTGCCTGGTAATGATTTCCACAAATCTTTAAGAGCACAAAGAGACACTATATCGTAGTGTGACATGCATTATACATAAAGAAAATATTACCATTATTATTATTATTATTTTTACTACTACTATTACTACTACTACTACTATTACTATTATTGTTATTGTCTTTATTTTTTATTATTATCATTATTATTAGTAGTAGTTGAGGTAGTAGTAGTAGCAGTAGTAGTAGTATTAGTAGTAGTAGTAACCGTAGTAGTAGTACAGTGTAGTAGTAGTAGTAGTAGTAGTATCATTATTGATATTATTATTATCAATATCATAATTATCACTTTTTTAATTATTAATATCATCATTATTAATATATTATATTAGTATGAATATTATTATTATTACCATTATCATTATCATTATCATTATCATTATTATTTACTTCTGCCACACAGTTGACTGCAACACTCCTCTCGGCATGATGAGTAGGGCCATCCCCGACGCATCCATCACCGCTTCCTCCGCCATCGACGGAAGCCCAGCGTCGGAGGGCCGCCTCTACTCTCTGGTCGGGATGCTGTTCATGGGCGGCGAAGGATGGACAGCCGCAACGTCCGAGAGCGGTCAATGGATCCAGGTCCGACTCAACGCGGCCACCAACGTGGTCGGCTTGCAGACCCAAGGCGGTGGCAGCGGTTCCAGCCAGGAGTGGGTGACCAGCTACGCCGTTCAGTATGCACTTGGTAGTGATATGCCACAGTACTTCAGAGATGAAAACGATATGATGCAGGTAAACAACAATAATGATGATGATTAAAATATTCCCAGTATTGTTATTTTTGTTACCGGACACCCTGTAAATGGCGGTACTGTAAATCTCCGTGTATAAGAAGCACCCCTATTTTTAAGACAAAACAAAATTGTATTTATATGTCACCAACTTTTAGAGACATTTCATTGAAAAAACTTTTCTGTAGTACAAAGAAATAGCGTTAACACTATGAACATGACTGACAAAGAAAGCGGACAAAATATACAGTTCCTCAGGTAGACAAAGGAACATCCCTTCACTGCTATTATGTAAAAATGTGTAGAACAGGTGTCACATGCATATTCACCTTTTTACGTAATAGCAGTGAAGGGATGTTCCTTTGTCTACCTGAGGAACTGTATATTTTGTCCGCTTTCTTTGTCCGTCACGTTCATAGTGTAAGTGTCCGATAACGCATCAATATGTATGTCCGGAAGGGAAAAGGAAAGAAAAATGTGATCACAGCCCTTTACTAATCTGTCCCTTCTTTGCTTCCGTTGTTCCTCACAGACCTTCGTTGGGAACACAGACAAGGAGACCATCGTAACAAATTATTTCTGGAAGCCTGTCAAGGCTGAAGTTATCCGCATCCTCCCAAAGAACTGGAGTTCTCGCATTTCTATGCGCTTTGAGGTTCTTGGTTGCCTTGGTAAGTAATGGGGTCAAGGTTCATCGGTCAATTATTAAAGAGCTGAATTGGACATACGAATCAAGAAGGTCACAGCCTTCATTTTTTCTGAAGTCCACTTGTAATTATTGGAAACTTTTGAGGTTGAAAAACAAAAATTTGATATTGAGTTTTTAGGTCAAGGTTCAAAGGTCATTTGAGAAAGTGCAGAATTAAAAAAGCTATCTTTTTGACATATGAATATAGGATGCATCCTTTGTTTTATCCAAGATGATATTTCACTTTATAATTGTTGGATAAGTTTGTGGTTGAAAGAAATTCATCTCTTGATTATCAATCAAGATGTTGAGGGTTATTATTCCATCCTGGTCTTCATGCCCTCTAGCAAGAGAGTAAAACCCTTCACAAAAATAATAATAACTCATTTTCTGTGAATTCTCTCTGCAGCCGACAACCCCTGTGACAGCAGCCCTTGCCAGAATGGAGGAATCTGTAGCCACGACACCCGTACCAGTGGATACATCTGCGCCTGCCAGGAACGCTTCAGCGGAAAGATGTGCGATGAAGGTCAGGAAAAGGAAACTTTTCTAGCTAATTGCAAATCGATAAGGAATCAAGTTTTATACTTGTACTTGATTATACTTGTACAATATAAAGCGCATAAAAACGTAGTAAAACACATTACAAATTTGTCTATTATTATAATCACATTTCAGGTGTATCATTTACAACATTTCATGCATTATTAATTTCCCATTTTTTGTTCAAGTACCATATACAGTTTTGTCATGCATGGTAATTGTATTAATTTGGTTGTATGTTACCAAATTTTAAGAAGGTGGGTTTTTAGACCATTATTTTATTGCATGTGTACCTCATTGACAGTAATGTCATGTAATCATAGAGAAACGTACTAAAGTACAGTGTATTTTTTTTCTATGTATAGCAATGAATTAAAAAAAAATCATCAAGAGTTGTGATTTTTTTTTTTAGAACTAGATCTACATGTTAATTTGAGTTCCTCCGTGACTGGTATATTCTGCAGTGTTTTAGTTTCCACAAAAATCACAAAATTGTCTCAAGTAGTGAAAAAACCAACACAGATATAAAGGAAGTCTATGCATTCATGAAAATACTGCATACACAGTGTGTGTATATACCGGTATATAGACTCAGAGACTCGGCACTAAATAACATTAAAACCGGTCATAGTGAAGAAGAGATCTCTCTCAAAGAATTTTATTTCAATTTGTTTAATTATTATATATATATATAAAGTCTATTTCACCAACAAACTTTTCTTTTCATTCTGGTTCAGAAATGGGAACCTGTGTCCTGTACCCGACGTCATCCATCACGACCTACGATGAGAAGAGTTACTACTTCCCCGGCCAATGCGAGTACGTGGCATCCCAGACGTGCGATCAGAATGGACAGGACAGCTTCCAGGTCTTCGTTAACAACATCCCGTCAGAGGACCCCGCCTCCTACATACCAAACAGGAGGGAGATCAGAGTAGTACTGGATGGAAAGGTTGGTTGGATTTTATTTTATTTTATTTTATTTTATTTGCTTCTAAAGGGCACGAGCGCGTTCGAACCTGGAACCTCTTGGTTACGAGACCACTGCTCTACCACTGAGCCGTGTATTGCATGTACATATTGATTCTGTAGAACAAAGTAATTAATTAATATGTTACACCAAAAAATTAGAAAAATTGAGAAAATTAATTGATTATTATTGACTGACACACATGCTTTGAAACATACATGTAGGGGCGTGATTTGACAAGTTTGTTGGTAACCTGACCAACAGGATCGATTTCAGTGGAACAACGTAATAAATTTATATGATACACACAAAATTAAAAATATTGAGAAAATGAATTTGATTATTATTGACTTAAACATATACTTTGAAACATACATGTGGGGGCGTGATATGAAAAGGTTGTTGGTGTCCTGGCCGACAGTATTGGTTTATTTCCTTAAAAAGGTTGAACAATTCCTTGATATGGCCATTGACAAATGGATTATTGTGCCATGACTGGATCTTATAGATAATAACCACAACATTTTTTGTGGCTAGAAAATTATCCTGGATTGACATTGAAACAGGATAAACTCTGAATAAACTTCAAACTTATACTATTGATACTGGAACTTATTATACACAGAATTGCCCTAAGCCAGAGTCTGACAGACATGAGTGCTATACATTGTTATTATTATTACTATTATTCTTTGCACATCTCTCTCTTGATAGTAATGCAAGATAAAATGGAAACAGGAAGCCTTCAATCATTGTGCTAATTATCTCTTTGATTTCCACAGACATACGAGCTGAAAGGAAAGAAAGAGTTCTACCTGGACGGACAACGCATCGCCTTTCCTTACATCAGAAATAATGTACAAGTCATCCTTGCGGGCAACAACTTCCCAGTAAGAAGACGATCTTATTAATTAAGCCTCATTCAGATATGAAGCAGCAAAACTGTGGTAGTTTTTAAAATTTAAGATGATGTAAAATGTAATTTGCTTCACATATCTGTATCTTATAATACAGAGCTCATTGAAGGACCATTGTTGCATACAAATCGTTTATTTATAAATACAAGACCACAAAGTTTTGTTTTTTCTTGGTAGTTTTAATACCGCGTCACATCTGAACAAGCCTTTATAGAGTTCGTATGGCAGATAATAACTCCTTTGACCATTACTATGGGTTCATTTTTTCTAAACGATGTAAATTACTAATTTTAACCCGGGATCCAACACTGAAATATGAAGAAAAAAAATTGAAAAAGAATTTTAAAGATTTTTTTAATGAGGGAGGAGAGGTGGGGAGGGGGAAGCAAAAAATGTAGTTAAAGCAATTATTTTTGTGATTTAATTTGTTCAGGTGCTGAAGACGACTTTGGCCATGATGGGAATTGGATGATTGAGTTGGTATCAAGGTTTCGTCAGGGGTTAAGAATGTGAAAATGAAACTGCCTTATTGTAATTTATTCCATCCAGGTGGTAAAGCCGGACATTGTCTTGTGAGTGTAGTCGGTGGTCGGCGCAATTTCGAAATAGAAGGATTCCCGGTAATAGTGAAATAGGGGCCTAATCTATCCCTCAAATACCAGATAGTTAACATGAAAATTATTGCAATGTGATTCATCCAGGTATTGAAGACGGACTTTGGCCTGCGAGTATGGTGGGATGGTCGGCGCACCGTCAAGATTGAGGTTCCAAGCCATCTTCAGGACAAGATGTGTGGGCTCTGCGGGAACTTCAACGATGACCAAACTGACGACTTCAGAATGCAAGCCGGATCTGTGGTCAGTAGATTATTATTATTATCATGAAGTATTTGTCGTCACCTGTGGCTAAACAGGAGGGGGACTAACACAAACTGAATTACTGTAACTCTTGGCTTTCTGCTCCTGGGGAGTGTTTCACAAAACTTGTCATCAGTGACAAATAACAGATGTTGTCATGAAATCCTTGCTTCTGATTGGTTATCAGCAGATTTGTCACTGATATTTGTCATTTGTCATTGAAAAAAGGCTTTGTGAAACGGGTCTCTGGTATATCAGCTAGGGATGTGCTGGTCGGCCAATACATTGAGGAGTTCCCCTTCATTTATTTGAATAGTGCAGTGGGTTCTTAACGTGCAAAGGTGTTGACTACTTCATGCAAGGGGGATCCATTAAACATCGTATCCAAGGGACAGAGTGTTTTCCATTGTAACCTAGCCATTTTTCCTACACTTCTTTGTAGTCTATAGTAATACATTGTTGACATTGGGGTAATAGTATATCTGTTTAGCACTTAGAGACATTGTATTAAGTGCTATATAAAAGCGGAATGTTATATTATAATATTGACCATTTTGTTTTTTTCTTGAAATGGTCTTGAGCTTTCTCTCCGGACTGCCTTTCATATTCCACATGGCTCCACCAAGTCCGTAGAATCCAATTTTTAAAAAATGCACTGCACACAGAATTGGCTATATCGGACTACACAAACATGTGACATGAAAGTTTGGTCCAAACATTTTAGCTGTTTCTCTTGATATTTCAAATATGAGAGCAATGAAAAACAGTACATTTCAAGGGAAATTTCTTATACAATATTTATCCTAACCGACATAGAGTAAGAAATGTTCAGCAATTTTACACCATTTTACCAGAACTGATTTTTTGATTTTTTTTTTGGACGTGTGCAGGTGGCTAGTGCTCTTCCGTTTGCCTTTAGCTGGGCGTCGACCGGACAGCAGTGCACTGCAACATGTCCGTTCTGCAATGAGGTACCTTCTTGTGTCAACAATGTTGCCAAGCTATCTGCTGAAACAATTTGCTCCGAAATGAACAGTAAGAGATTTTGTAGTTTTCACGATGATAATGAAAGTAGTAGCAAAGACCATACATTTGTTAGGGCTCTGAATCAAACATTATCTAGCCAAACCACAAAATGTGGACTAATTGTTGCGAAAGGGTTTAGTATAAGATCAAAACATTTTTACTGTGTATGTACCACAACCATAGGATTGAATACGGTTGATTCACAATTCACAGCGCCATCTAGCGACACCAGTGTGTAGACGACTTAACTTGATGCATTATAGGAAAAAGTCGACAAATATATCAACTGTGGCATTGTTTTATACCCTAAGAGAGGGTTTAACCAGAATTTTGGGTGGGGAAAGTTTGAATAGCTTATCTGGGGTAAAGTTAAGTGCGGATTCTAAAAATATCAGTTTTATTGACCCTACCCACAACATTTTTGGCTACTTTGGTGTGTTTTGCTGCGCTTCACTGGTTAAAAGACGTCGACCCGCGAGCTGAAAATTGGCCTGAAGCAGTTTGCCAGTGGGGGCTCTGATAATTGTGAATCCATATTATTCAGTCACGTTGATGTATGCTAGAAAGTGTTTTTAAATGCATCATTGTTAGTAGCAAACTCATTTAAGGGTCGGGTTAAACTTTACAAAACAGTACAAATAGCTGAATGTGTGACCAACTCTCAGCCAATCATTTGATGAGTATTCACAAAAACCTGACGTTTCAATGTTAACGACTTTTCCTCTTCCTTTTTTCATTGTTGTGTACATGTAGCTCCTTTTGCCACCTGTCTTGCCGCTATGCCCGGCAACAGTTACATTACATGAGGGATTGTATCTCAGGCGTATGTGCCACTGAAAAGGACAGTGACCTCTTTTGTGAGATACTTTAATTCCCCCTCCTTTTTCCATTGTTGTGTACATGTAGCTCCTTTTGCCACCTGCCTTGCTGCTATGCCAGGCAACAGCTACATGAGTGATTGTACCTCAGGCGTATGTGCCACTGATAGTGACAGCGACCTCTTCTGTGAGATGCTTGTCAACCTGGCCAGCGAGTGCGAGGTGATGGGCCTGTCCGTAGGACGCTGGAGAGATGTCATCACCAGATGTGGTAAGTTTTTATCAGGAACTTCTTGTTTGGATTGTTTGTTGTTGACCTGACTGCTAAGAAAGGATTTACGATTTTATACGATTTAGTGGTGGTTATTTTATCTGACTGCTAAGAAAGCATAAATGCTTGTTAGTAAGCAACCAGACGGCCGACGGCTTTAGGTCCTCTCCGAGAGACCTGGTAATGAGGATTAATGCCTTACCAAAGGGCACTAGCGCATCGCCTTGGTTTTGAGCCCGGGTCACTGGATTACGAGACCACTGCTCTACCGACTGCTTGTCGGGTAAAGTACCGGTGGACCGACTGTCCTCTCCGAGGGGCTAGGTAATGTGGATGAATGCCTTACAAAAAGGGCACTAGCACATGGGTGTAGCTTTGAACTCAGGATCTCCTCTCAAGACCATTGATCTTCCCACTGAGCCATAGCAGAAATACTTTGAATGATTGATGATCTATCATCCATGAATGCATAGAAAAAAGAAGTTATATTCCTGCAGGTGAGGAACCGGGCTGGGGGACCTCCAATGTATGTCTTTTTTCTTTAATCGTTTGATACAGATTAATACAAATGTCTTTACAAAATTTATAGCTTTCAGCATAAATGTTGTGAAATATCATTATGCAGGGGCCTGTAATTTAGGAAATTAAAAATGTGCAGCTGGTTTTTTATGAGATATTGATATTTTTTAAAGGAGGATTGTCATGATTCCAGCTTTTAAATAAGGCATTTTGTCAACAGTAATGTTGTGGAACATGTCAAAATATGGTCATAATATTAAAGGGCACAGAGATTCTAAACGGCTGGATGACATATACCAACACTCATTACCCAGTGCTTTTGATGGTGTCCTTTTCCTCTAAACTTATCCCTGCACAGCCCCTACTCCACCGCCAGGCACCATGTACGAGTCTTGCCTCTCTCCGTGCACCCCTACCTGCGGCTATCCAAACACCGCCGAGAAGTGCGACCTGATGACCTGCGTGGAAGGCTACGCGTGCTCCCCTGGTCTAGTCTTCAATATGGAGACCTGTGTGGCCGAGAGAGAGTGTGGATGCCTCGTAGAGGGAATGAGCTACGATGTATGTCAAATTTTTATGTCACATTTATTTATTTTATTTATTTATTTCTAATCTTTTGTCAGGGTAACTCATTCACCAATAAGTAGTGGTCTTCCATGGGTCCCTGAATAAACATAAACATATTTACATATAAAAGCATAACGTTTATACAGAACAGAAAAAATAAAATTCCATAGTACATTTAGAAAGATATAACACAGCAATAATAGACGTGGCACAAATGAATACTCGTTTGCAAAATAATCATATATCATAAACCTAGTTGAACTGTAATGTCAATAGAAGAATATTGACTAAGTCGCAATTATGTGAATAAATCATGCTAATATTACAGAACATGCACGTAGTGTATGTTTGGCTGAGCTATTTGATAATGTAGAGTGCTGCTATGTCAAATTAATTAGTGAGTTTTTAAGAAATTTGCCTGACAGTTAACGTTGCCTAGACAGTTTCACTTTCTTCTGTTCCTACCACTTGTTCAAGTCCCATCTTCAATCCTGGGTCCGACGGTGTCCTTAAACCTATCCTTAACCCATATGCAACTAATACCCTGTTTGAACCAGCTTGTAAATCCTTCCTGGGAGGGTGCTGTACGAATTACGGATTAAATGTGGTTACTACAGTTGGGGGTGGCTAGGCACATCAATTTGTCAGATGAATATATATATATATATATATCTGTTACTGTTAAATGGCCAATGGCATATGTTACCTGACTTCCTGACTGATCGTTAGGATAGTAAACTATCCCTATCATTTGTGATTCGTATTTCTGTCTTTCTCTCTTGCATAATGAAAAGAAGCAAAGAAGTCTTGATGAAAAGCTGTAATATCTTTCTCTATAAATATTGGCTTTGTACCAAATAGTCTTTGCTTCCATCTCTTGGCAACAGATTGGAGAGTCTTATCTGGTCAATGACTGCACAGAGCAGTGCGTATGTCGTGAAGGAGGCAACATGGAATGCAAGGCTGTAGAATGCCATGACGACGCCACCTGTGCTGTGAAGGACAGTGGAATGGAGTGTAATTGTAAAGAAGGCTTCGCAGGTCAAGGACTGCAAAGCTGCTTCGGTAAGTCCCACATTTATTTTCATGTTCAGGGCTTTAAAGGCCATCTGTACTAGTTTGGCCAAGAGGGATTAGACCACACAGCGTGTGACAGTGTGACAGGTGGCTATCTCATCAACTCAGCTCTCAATTAACATAAGAAAAAGAGGATCATGTGGGACCAACAGTCACCGATTAGGCATTGTTTTCATATAGAGAGAACAAGTAGCTACAAGTAGTACAGTGGGGCTTTAAGTTTACTTTGAAAGTATAATAATAATATTACGGTAATGTTCAATTCTTATATAGTGCATATTACATAATTGTCTCTATGCGGTAAGATACAAGAGAGAAAAGGAAAGTCATGACAAATATTTAGCTTTCACCATTTATTACTTACAATCATCAAATCAACTACAAAATATACATGTTTACTTTATGATTTAAGACTGGCATGATCGAAACAGAAATATTTTTAAAGTCAGATTTAAAGTTTACTGCTACATCATTTCGTACTTTTCGTTGGCTGCCCTCATGAAGGCTGTTGCTGCCTTTGGGAATCGTAGTCCTTACGTCCTGCTCGTAGGCGGCTGACGATTTATAGATATATTGTCCTTGCTGTCTTGAATACTTTCACACCGAACACGTAGAGGTGTTATGGTATTGTAGTTCATCGTTTGGCAAGATGTCGATCTGCGTAATATATCTACAATCTCTACCTAAGTGTGCATTAATGAATTTTCCATTCCATAATACCCGGGGTATTAGCTGGAGCACCTTGAGTGTCACTGTGCGACAGGAATGAGTCCTAAGCAATACATCACAGTTTTTATATTGTTATTAAGTATGTCTTATCATTCCAGATTTTGTAAAAAATACCATTTCATTTTATATTTTTCTCTGGTTTTCTACATGTACATTTATATGTAAATACACTTGATATGCGGGTAGTCCTTGATAGCCTCAATTATATCATCTGGTTTTAGAAACTGATTATAAAGAAAATGTCATGAGCTCAGCTGAAATTCCTTGTGTGCCAACTCTCACACTTAATATAATCATGTGTCTAACATTTTGCATTTTCTGCACTCAGCCGTCAACCAGGCCACAACCACCACTGTGTGCGAAAATGAAGCTATCACATTGACCTGCGAGACTGGCGTGATCGATATCATATCTGCCTACTATGGCCAGGACGGTCAACTCAGTGCCTGTCCTACAAGTGGGTTCCTCTTGAGCACTTGTGCCGCTGAGGGAACTCTTCTGGCGGTTCAGAACCGCTGCCAGGGCAAGGCATCTTGCACGTTCATGGCTAACTCGGATGTCTTCGGCGTGCCCTGCACCGCCGCTAAGTACGTACGTGTCGAGCACCACTGCACCCCCGAAGCTCTGGGTAGCGAGGTCCCTCAGACCCCTGTTAGGAGGAACACCCCACAGGCAAGCACCTTGAACCTGCAGTGCCCAGAAGGCACCTTCTTGGACATCCAGCGTGTCCGGTTCGGTCGACCCGACCGGGAGGAGTCGTGCTTCTCACCCTCTGCGGAGGCGATCATCACAATGGCTTGCCAGGGACAGACCCAGTGTGAAGTGCAGGCAACGGTAGACAACCTGGGCGAGACCTGTGAGCCAACTAACAACATGTTAGAGGTATGTAGATTGAAGAATGCTTGGATGTCATTACATGGTTGTTAGCTGTACATTCAAAGATTTTCAATATTCTCTTTAGTGCTGTTTGTGTTTTTTCTCTGTCTATGATTATTTTCCATCATAAGGTAAATTGCCAGCAATTTTGACCTGACACCCTGCTATATATCCACACTTTCTTGCAATGTCCAGTCAAATTAACTAACTGTATATGTATGTACATGTATGCAAAACATAGATTATATATTTATAGCCCAATACTACATGTATACATCGTCTTGTCAACCTTTCTGTCATTTAATTTGGGGTTCAAATCGTAACATCAGAGATACATGTGCATGTATGTCTTAGAAAATTTGGCATTTTGCCTCTCTAACAGTCAATCTTTCTCTACTATTTTCATGACTCCATGAAATTAAAAAGTGATCGATACATAATCGGAATACTGTACATTATTATCCATATAAAGCTTCCAAGTGGTACAATGAATCTAGTGTATTCGTAGTCTTTAGCGCAGTACCCGCCTACCCGGATGACTGACTAATATTGATTTCATATTACTCAGTCATCCGTGAACGTCAACTATCGATATTGTTATCGATATCACACAAAAACAAAGCCATATTTACCACAAAACAAAATATTTACAGAGGTAAGTCAAATTTTGTAATTTCCCTAGTAAGCCTGGTATAGATAATAATAATAACATTTTCTTTGTTTTCCTGTGATACAAGAATATATTGCTCTCGCTTTGACAATATTGGATTCTTCTCCGACTCATTACAATCTTGTTACAATATAGTCATAGCTCGGGCAATACATTTTTGTATCACACTCAAAGCCATCCAATATTATATAATGATTTTTTATCTCGTCCATCCAGGTGAGTTTTGAGTGCTCCGAGCAGCCCGTGGATCGCAGTACCATCATGGGTCACCCTTGCAACTTCAATCCCTGTGTCAACGGCAACTGCATAGCCACTAGCACTCCCAAAGGGTACCAGTGCTGCTGTGAGAAGGGCTACACCGGACCACTGTGTGATAAAAGTGAGGAGAGACGTTTGTGTGCGGATGTTTTTAGAAGTGTCCTGATCAGGGGAGTGTTTCACAAAGACTAAGATCAATTTTAAGTTGGACTTAACTATGGCAGGCTGTTCATGCCACTAGTTCCTCTAACTATTCCTGGCATCGGTTTATCAAAGGACGTTCAAAGCATGGTCACAAATCTTCAGAGTTAATTACCTTTTTTGATAGTTCATTATTAAAGGAAAAAATATTATCTAAAGATCATAACGAAAGACCAATGGTGAGAGCAACCAGTGGCATGAATGCCAAATTGCCATAGTTAAGTCTAACTTAAATTTGATCTTAGTCTTTGTGAAACACTCTCCAGATCAGATAACCGTATGAGCCAATATTTTTGAGTAAAGATATACTTTTGCAGATCAAGGGTTCAAGGAAAAGTCTGTGATTTGTTAAATTTGTGTAAAGCCACAACCACTACCAATTATCATTCTATTTCCATGGATCATGAACTTATTACTGAGTATCCAAATCATCATAATATAAGAATAATTTCGACAGAAATGAATAAAAATAGTCTATTACTTTAATAGTTAGCTATCTTAGTGATAATGAGATATGACATTATGTGCTGGAAATATTTTCATGTGTTGTTAAATTTGCAATCAATGAGTGATTGGCGAAAAATAAAACTCCATCATAAAATATTGTTGATACAGTATTTTTATTCTTGGACCGACTGCTAATGTCACCATCTGAAAGGGTCATTGAATAGACAGACGGGAGAGTTGACCTCTTGACTATAAACTTACATCTTCTACAGGGTACTTACTTCATGATTAGGATACAAATAGAATAGAAGCGTTTTGAGTTGAAATTAGCTTATTAGACAACTTTGGCATTATCTGAACCCCACAGGATGTTTAATAGCAGAGTCGCTTTGACACTATTCTAAAAGTTGGCAAGTGTGGTAATTCCATCTAATGCACAATTCGAGGTGACTTAATATAATTCAATTTGATTTTAGCAGTTTGTATTATTAGATTTATATATTAAAGAGGTTTAGGTCCCTGCTTTTTTTATAGACATACATGTAGGCTAATTTTCGGCATCTAACCTTTCCTTTGTACAGTGGAGGGAGAGTGCCGAGTGTTTGGCGGTTCCCAGATCATCACGTTCGACAAGAACCACTACCAGTTCCACGGGGATTGCCTGTACACCCTCTTCAAGGACTGTTCTGCCAGGGACAACGGGCGCACCCCCATCGAGGTCTCAGTCCGAGGCCAGGTCTACAAGTTTGTGAGGAGCATCTCCTTCATCAGGGAAGTCCACATCAAGCTGGGAACCAGGGTGAGTACATGCATGGCCAGGGGGGGTGTTTCACAAACATCCTAAGTTGAAGTTATCTCTAAGTTGGACTTAACAATTATGGAAAGCCATTAGCATCTTTGAAAATATATATATTTTTCTTTTTTTTAAGGCATAAAATGTTGATTCAAATCATTCATATTTTCTATTATCAAGGAGATTTCATGTTCTTGATGTGGAATTTATGAAAAGTCTAAAATACTTGAATTTTCGATTTTGAATATATTTTATTATTAAGTCTACAAATGGCTCTCCATAATTTTTAAGTCCAACTATGAGTTAGTCTTTGACAATGCCCATGTACATGTATGTCGAGAACACAGTGTGCCCTTTTGTTAGCACACTGTTCTTGAAAATTGGAAAAACACACCCAAATTTGAGAAAAATGGCAAGGAGTTCATCGTTTTAAAAATTAGAAATTTTAAAAAGGGCTACTTTCTATGTTGTTGTTTTTACTTCAAGCCAGGATGAAAGTGACCTGGTTGATCTGAAAATGGACTTGAGGGCAATTTTTTCATAAAAATTGGAGAAAAAAAATGAATTTGAGAAAAAAATATTTTTCATTGTTTTTTCATCCTTACAGATAATAGGACCCCAATATATTCAAAATAGGTTGTTGTCTCGAATCTTTATAATAAGAAATGGCAGATATTTTGTAATTTTGTCGCTGAATTAACTAGTACATCATATTTTACTACATGTATATATTCTTTTTCTTTATGAACATATTATTATGTATGAGAATTGCTTCAATGAATAATTTGTTGTAAAACATATATATTCTCTTCTCTATCCATAACCATTGCAGGAGATCATCTTAGGTCGAGACAACCTTCATGAGGTAGATGATTATGAGCTGGAGGCACCCTTCACCGTTTCTACAGGCGAGGCCATGCTGACTGTCAGGCAAGCTGGCAATACTATGGTAAGTCTTTGGCTCTTTATCTACTCCGTCTTAATCACCAAGTTGTTTTTAAAACAAATCAAATGTCAATAATGAACTTCAAGTGATAAAATTTGACTCCTAATCCCCATATAGTATAGTCACTATCGTATGTTTCCCTCACCCGAAGACTCTCCAAGAGACTAGGAGGTATTTCTTGATAGGCCTAAGGTTTGCTGTTTGCGAGACGTGTACACCGATTAATGGTATTTCCACCAAGTCTGGTGTCATCAAATTATGGCCTTCTGCACATTGAAACTGACGACCCTTGACCCTTTAACTTTTATCCATTCTTGCAGGTTGTTGAAACTAGCGCAGGCGTTTCCATCGAGTGGAACGGTAAAGGTCAAGTATCGATCAAGATCCCCAAGGGCTTCAATGGAACATGCGGCATGTGTGGAGACTTTGATGGGGATGCGACCAACGACTTCAAGAACAAAGAAGGACAAACGGTAAAGTCTAAACTTATTAGTACCAAAACTATTTAAAATATGGGGCACTACAATTTTGTTTGCATATCTATTCTGTTACTATAACAGAGAGAGACAACTGGTAAATTCCAAACTTATTTGTACCGAAATTATCAGGGAGCAAATCCAATTACCATAGCGTAACTAATCAATGGCGATTTTATCCCTATTTGGGTGTACAATTTTAAAAGTATCTAATTGAATAGCGACACAAATATGGATAATAGATGCTCTGACATGTGCTGTGTTTACATTTTCTCCAGGCTTGATTTTAATTGTCACAGATATAGGGATAGGGTTTGGTTTGTGATTTGAATTGCTGTAGGATAGACTTAGTATCACATGTAGGTGTAAAGTTGAGTACAGTCTGTGGTTAGGAGCCGACCATCGGGCAGTTGCAGCAAAAGAATTCATCAAATAATCAGAAAAGAAATCGTCTGATAAAAAAAATGTAAGCCAGAAATGTTTTACCTGTGCGTTAAAGGTAATGCAAAGTTTGGGGAAATTTTGAAAATTGAATGTATAGTAATTCTTTAAAATGTTGATATATTTGGATGCCCCTGTGGATGTATTATAAGCACTAGAAAATGTAGCCCCTAAAACACTTCTGCTTTCGGGAAATTGAATAATAAAGACCTTGAAAATCTTGGAATATGCAGTTCTCATATATAATTTCCAAACAATGTAATATCAGTCTTGAGAGGGAGCCATACAACATAAAGAGTTTATTATTACTTTAGACTCGATTTCAACCGAAAATCTCGGAATATGCAGTTCTCATATATAATTTCCAAATGGGTATAGCGAATTGGTTGATTGTAGTCAAAAAACATTGTTTTAAAGCTGAAGTAATATCAGTCTTGAGAGGGAGCCATACAACATAACGAGTTTATTATTACTTTAGACTCGATTTCAACCGAGACAATGATCATTGAATATTGTAAAATCGCATGTGCTTCCAATATGTTCATTTGAACCAAATTCATGACCCCATACCAAATTTTTGTATTACCTTAATGTTTACAAGTTAACCCTTTTCTGGCTCTTAAGGCATGAAATACGGGTCTGATACTAATTAGAATTTCTTTCATTTCACTGATGCGTCTTTAGCTGACAGGTACCACCGGGCTTGCCAGAGCTTGGGCCCACAGCACCACGGACTGCACCATCTGCCAAGGATGCCAGAACATCGATGCCTGCACTAGGAGACCGCTGTATCGAGCAGATGCAACCAAGATGTGCTCTATCATCAAGGATGACAATGGTATGCCCTTGATAAAAAATCCAACCTTAAAGGGAGTGTATCATGACGAGACTATGTGTATGTGTCTTTCCCGTGGCCCTACTCGGAGCCAATCGGGTATAATACGACTACGGACAACGCGACCGCAGCATTCACGTGCGTGCAACATACGCGAAACCGAAGCGTGAGGAGAACTTCGGTCTGTTTCGCGAACGCTTGCGCGCTGACCCAGTTAATCAAGTTCATTCGTTAACGTGCAGTTGTCCAAAAGAAGACGTAGATGACGTAACCAGTATTTGCCATGATACACTCCCTTTAATAGCAAATTGCACTGACAGAAAGCAGAACAATCAGAGAAGCAGACTCGTGAAAGATTGAATGAATTGGACAAACAATAAGTTGTCAATTTTTAAAGTTGTAATGGCTACCGGTATACGTATGGGCACTTAAAATTAGCTGAATCTGTAATGTCACTGTGACGTAGTGCCAGGCATCTTTCTAATGACTAATATGTCAATTTTTCAAAATGAATGACACAGGATAGTCTTTATTAAGACCTAAATTAGTATTCAAATCTAGACATTAATAAACTGAATCGGAAATGCACTGTTATCATGATGCTTGACATTTTTCCTTCAGATTTTTCCAATTAACTTCTTTACTTTTCGACTATGTTGAATTTGCAATTTTTGTTGGAAAAATTTTGCAACACGTTAATTATTTTTAATCGTCGTACTGCATCGGCAATAGTTCCAACTACGACAAAGTCCAAAGAGGCTTACAGCACGCAAGTGAAAGCTCAACAAAACATGTCATTTTCCTTCTGATTATGAAGGAAGAACTGGGGTCCATCTTACAAAGACTTACGATTGATCCAAATCAATCGCAAGTTTGCAGTCTCCTATCTCTTATGTACATAGTTGCGATTGATATCAACTCTTTGTAAGACGGGGCCCTGATTTTCAAATCACTTCCATTCTTTTTCCAGGACCGTTTGCTGATTGCTTCGATGAGGTTGACCCCGAGTTCTACTACAACGCTTGCCTGGAGGACCAGTGTGCTCTGCTTCCCAAGCAGGATCTCAAGTGTGCCCATTACGAGGCATACGCAGATGCCTGCCAGGCCAAGGGCGTCCAGCTGCCTGGCTGGAGAGACGCCACAAGCTGTGGTGAGTCATTCAAGAGCTGATTGCAATGTTTAACCCATAAATCATATATACTTCTTATTTAAGCATTCTTTTTCACTTCATATATTTATTAGACCATTTGGAATAATAATACAACAACAAAATTGGAAGAGCCAGGTTATTCCTTATGTTATTTTATTTAATTGTTTTTGTTTTATTTCATTTCTAACTACAATTCAACTATTTTGACACAAAACAAACACCTAAACTTTAATCTAGACCAAATAACCAATGTTTTATCTCTTTTTAGGAAAAACGATATTTCCATATGTTTTGTACATAAATCACAAAAATTAGCAATTTTCGGGCTGACATGCAAACACAAAAGGTCACGTGACTTTGTAACTATACGTCCAATTTTCAAAAAAATTGTTTTAAAAGATGCGTAAGACTCAATAAGACTCCACAGTAGTCGCTAAATTACTACAGGGGGTCTGACCCCCCCCCCCCCCCGGTTAAAATAGGGTTAAATAAAGTTTCCCTCAATTCTCTTGGCAGGTTTCATGTGTCCGTTGGGCAAGGTCTACTCCGCCTGCTCCGAAGGCCTCACCAGCCACTGTGGTGTGACCGAGCTGGAGGCATCCTGCAGCAAGCGCTGCTATGAGGTCTGTGAATGTCCACAGGGCAAGGTGTTGTCAAGCAGAGGCATGTGTGTCGCCCCAGAGGAGTGCGGCTGCTTGAACGAGCACGGGATCGACACCTACTATGTGCCGGTGAGTTAATGTGGGCCGGTGGGTGGTACAGTTCTGCGCTCTAATAAATGCAAAATCAGAGTTGTTCTCATCAACAATTGCCGGAGCATCATCTTCCCCTCAATAGCTTACCCCAATATGTAGGAATAAGGCCTTATCCCGTCAGGCCAATGTTTCTGATGTTGCTATGGTGTCTGGAAATCAAGAGTAGTTTTGATGAAGAGTGGGTTATATAATAATTTCATTAGCGTCTTTGGCTGCTTCTGTGTTGCAAATTATTCATTTTTTTCCTCAAAATTACGGCAGCACGTTTTTTCTTCACCAAATGCCCTCAAATGGTGATCACTACTTCAGTAGAGATTTATCATTTACAAGAATGAAACGCCGATAATACCAAAAACTAAACAAACAACAGCAAGAGGAATGGACATTTCTGCATTGGAAGTGTGTCGCGCGTGGTTGTATAAGTTTCATTTTAAAAAATCCACTTTTTTTGCTTGAATTTTTGTTGTTGTTGCCATCATGGTTCCATTTTTTGGTTGCACAAGGTTGGCAGCTCTGGGTATTCTGCAGTTGTTTTCAAAGATTATCTCCCTTCCATTTCCCTTCCAGCCCGGCACCACCTACACCAGATACGGCTGTGATATGCAGTGCACCTGTGACAAAGGAGGACTGAGTAGCTGTAACGCCTACTCCTGCCACGAGCACGCCACTTGCCTCGCAGGGATGGATGGGGTCTACGGCTGCCACTGCAGGGCTGGGTACTCAGGAAATGGACATACGTGCCACAGTAAGAACTCAAAGAATCAAAGAACTTATCTCTAAGCCGTTAGCATCTATGAAAATATTTTGAAAAAGTCATTTTAAAAAGGATAAAATGTTGATTCAAACAATTCATATTTTCTATTATCAAGGAGATTTCATGTTCTTGATGTTGAATTCATATAACGTTTAAAATACTTGAATTTTCGCTGTTGAATATATTCAATTTGAAACCTACAAAAGGCTCTCCATAATTTTGAAGTCCAACTTAGAGTTAAGTTCGACTTAGGAACTTTGAAATACACCCCCAGCAGATGCTCAAGGCGCCTGTAACGTAATGTTGAAATCATTCAAGTAATGAATTCCTACTAGGTACTATTTGACTACACCTGGGTGGAGAGTGGCAGATGTAGATTAATGTTTTGCTGAAAAAGACCATAGTGCGCCAGGGAATGTTTAGTCCTGTCTATCATCATCCGCATGGTATCCTCAACCGTAAATTTTCTGGGGCTGCCCAGACTTGCAGGTTTATGCGTATGCATCGAGGGGTCAGTGACACAAAGACGTAACTTCATTTTGGCCATTTTGAGAAAAAGTGGTTTACGTGTCACTGAGCACTTGGGCCTTAAGTCTATGTTTCACTAGCCATTAACTTCAATGGGGTGTTCCGTGGCGTTAAATCTTTGTGTTTCCGGAAAAGCCTACATTTTTCTTAACATTTTGATATCAAATACTTACGTCTTTGTGTCACTGAACCCTCAATGTAAAGGTTGACTCTATGGAGTATGACCTAAACGTAATCTTTTCAGTGTTTTGATAATCTTCTGATTTGTTTGTGCCTCTCGCAGTGGAGGTCATGGAGTATCCCAGGATGCACGCAGTGGTGACCGAGGGTCAGGTGATGAACCTGGATTGCGGAGACTACATGCTGGACGTCCTGGACGTCGGCTACGGCAGTCTGGACACGGTCTGCGAAGGAGGAGAGGACCAGGACCCGGTCTGCGAGTCCTACAGCTCCTACGCCATGGCCCTGGGAATGTGCCAAGGATACAAGAGATGCAAGGTAAGGTGGAGATGGTGCACATGAAACCCGAAATGGAAGGGGCATTTTTTTTTTGCAGAATTCTGTAGAAGGTGTCCCCCTCCCTTTCTCTCTCAGCAGGATGCTTGTACCGTTTCCTTTGCCTGGCAAAGAGATATTGCAGTGTTAATTTATTCTCAGTACAAGGTAGACTTAGTGATGCACAAGTATATGCACTTGCATAGAAATAGTGCACGTGAAACCTGAGTCGGACATGGGTTCTGTACTTGACGCTTTACGATATCCTTTATTTTCTTTGTCAAGCTAAACGTAGCGTAGCAGTTAACCTATAGAATGCCAGGTACAGTATTTTGAGGTTGATTTTATATTATCTAGCTATACACAACTACCCGCTGGAGAAAGAGGGATTGGTCGACCACTTCTTTGCTACAAGGACATGGTCAACCGGAATCGTAAGCAGACGCAAATCGAAATCAAGACTTGGACAACTGCTGCAGGCCAGCGAGCTGTATGGAGAACAGCTTTTAAATGAAATTGAAGGCGGTCATTGTTGCTTTGGGACGGACAGCTACTACTACTAGCTATACAGAAATTATCTGTTTAGGTGATTGGTGCACTTCAAGTAAACTCTCTTCTTGTTCTTTCCCCCCTGCCTCTAGATCCCGGCCTGTGACCGTCTCTTTGGTGACCCCTGCTTCACCAAGCGCCACTACCTGTCCGTCTACTACACCTGCTCTCACAACCCTGTGGTCAAGCACCCCAAGATGCCCTTCAAGAAGATCATCTGCCAGGACAACCCCGTCGTGCTCAACTGCAAGGGGAGCTTCATCAACGTCCTCTCCGCCAGCTACGGACGCTCCACCGGACGCGATGTAAGAACCTTGACAGAGAGATACTGTCATATCTTGATACCTTAACCTTAAAGGGGAAGTCCACCCTGATATTAAGTTGGTTTTAAAAGAAGCAGAAAAATGGGACAGAAACGTTTAAAAAAGGAATGAAAAATAAGGAAGTTATGAATTTTTGAAGGTGCGATCAAACATGAGTTGGCAAATCTCCCATTTGCCCTGTACTAAAATCTTTAAAAATATTATATTTCCATTGAAGAAAATTTTCAGTCATACATTCAGCCTAAATATAATATTGTAAATTCAACCCCTGTATGAAACAAGTCTATTCCATCATCAATAACTAAGAAAATAACAAGATTATGAAATTTTGTGTATAGAGCTAATTCAAGAGGAGCTCTATCATACTATTGCCAATTTTGTTTTCACTGATGACAATTAACTTTAAAAATTCATAACTTTCCTATTTTTGAATCGGATATTGCTCAGACTTCTACTCCTTTTTTTCTTTAATTTTTCTTCTTTTATTAAACCCCAAAGTAATATTCAGGTGGACTTCCCCTTTAATGATATTGACTTTCATTTCACTCCGTTTCCAATGAGCTTGAAGAAACTGGCCCTGTTATGTTAATACTTGATCCATGTTCACCCATGTTGTGAAACATGTGACTCCCCTGCCTCCCCTCCCCCTCCTCCCCCCCCCCCCCTCCCCCTCCTCCCCCCCCCTCCCCCTTCAACACTATAATGCCCTCTGAAAGGCTGTATTCATGCTACACTACTCCCCACATCTGCTCTGTAATAGGTATAACACAAAACATTTACAGTATAAACAAACCACAAACCATTTCAAGACGTTCATCATTACCTCTTGCATATCTTTTCCCAGATCTGTGCCGCGGACAACATCGGTGACCAGTCGTGCCACGAGCCGACCTCCCTGGGCGTGGTGATGTCCAAGTGCCAGGGTCACGGCAAGTGTGAAGTCTGGGCCAACGGGGAATTCTTCCCCGACCCCTGCCCAGACACCTTCAAGTACCTGGAGGTGGAGTACGAGTGCCTCGCCAGCAAACTCCTCTACTTTAACGATTTCTAGAGCGTCGTAGAAAATGGCTTTGCTGCCTGGCCCTCTGTGCCTCAAAATGAGAGCACTGTAATCGTAATGAATTCTCAAGAAGATTCAGTTAAATTCTTTGTTTTCACTTCTAAAAATTTGCGTGACCATATATCTCTCATAGGAATTAGCGTCACAGTGCATTTACCCGTTTCTGTACTTTAATGATTTCTAGAGCATCGTAGAAAATGGCTTTACTGCCTGACTATCTGTGCCTCAAAATGAGTGCACCATAATCGTAAATGAATTCCCAAGAAGATTAGTTAAATTCTTTGTTTCACTGCTAAAATTTTGTGTGACAATTTATCTCTCATAGGAATTAGTGTCACAATGCATTTACCTGTTTCTGCTTTAATAGCATTCGCTGTATTTATTCAGTTATTTATTCATTCATTCATTTCTGCATGGTATTATCAACATGATTATTAAAAGACAATAGCAGTAGACTTTAAAATGGAAATGTAGTCCACATTCGTTGTACAAGATTAAGATTCTTGGGCAGATCTATCGCCCAAGAGATGGAATGGGTTAAAAACCTTTCTCGTATTTAAAATTTCAAAAATGAAAATGTTATATTTTAATTGGTTCATAGGGCAGTATTTAACAACTTATCCTAGTTACTTTAACTTCATTGGTTTATCAAAATTTTCACAAGTACAGCAATTCTTTTGGATAAAATTCAAACTTGTCAATATGTTGTGATATTTATAAGTGCAATATTCTTTCAAATAAACTCCAGTGCAATACTGAAACATTCCAGTGGTAAAATACATGCTGCAGTATTATAATACTTTATAAAAGCTCCAGAGAACTTAAGATTACTTATCGCTCTGTAAAGATGTGCAATACATACATGTGCCTTCAAATATTATTTATGTTACATGCATTCATCCATTCTTGGAGTGCAAGTTTTACATATTTTATTTTCTCACAGTTCTAACAAACTTATCAAAAGAAACCTATATTTACCTGTGCAATATTTCCCAGATCAGAAAAATAACCAGAGTGCAATAAAACCACATTTAATCATACTACTCAACCCTGTTTGTTTGTGTATTTTGTTTGTGCCCATTTGTTGAGCATATTACACTGTCGAACTATGAGTATGAGGACCAGAATAAGAGTATTGAATTGTTACATCTACCCAGTAATGATGTATGGTAGTGAAGCATGGACTTTAGCCTCTGATACTTAAAAGCGTTTGGAAAGTTGTGAAATGTGGTTTTTAAGAAGAATGATGAAAATCCCCTGGACTGACAAAGTTAGTAATGAGGAGTTCTTACACGAGCTGGAGTGCAAAGGAAAATGATACGTGAGATACGATATATCCCCCCCCCCCCCAATATTTCAGGTGGGGGGATGGGCCTGTACAATCATCCCCCCCCCCCCAATAATTCACCATAAAAACAAAATCAAGAGAAAAATTAATGAGAGCCCGATGAGAGAAGTTAATGGTTATTACTCGCAAGATGACCATCAAATTACACATTTTGCTATCTCATTCTCATAATACATACATATATACGAAGTAAATGAGACAACCGTGTATGAGACAAGAATAAACTGAATTCTCGCTCATACGGCTCCATCAGGAATTGATGAATTTATTCAATTTTTTCAATCAACAGCATCATAGAAATGCAGTGCGCCAAATGCAAAGACGCAGCGTTAAAAAGCAACGAGCTAGTGTTAAGCGCAAAGCGCAAAAGTAGCAATCTGCAATGCACATCAGACAATCCTGAACAGTGTAAACATAGATGAACTCTGTGACGAATTCGTGATGAGATCGGAGACAAGGAGAAAGCTTCCGCGCTTAGCGCGGGAGCGGGGAAACTAAATTCAGACAAGATTTAGAGTCGAGAACGGTACAACAAATCGTCCTTCTTTCTCTAATAATTTAAAGAAGAGGAGGGGGGGGGGGACTGCATTCAGACAAGGATTAAGAGTCGAGAATGGTACAGCGAATCGTTTTCTTTCTTTAATAATCTAATGAAACGTCAAAGCTTCCGCGGTTCGCGCGGGACGGGGGAGGGGGGGGGGGAGGGAACTGAAATTAGACACGGATTAAGAGTCGAGAATGGTACATCGAATCGTCTTCTTTCTTTAAAAATCTAATGAAACGTCAGAGCTTCCGCGCTACTCGCGGAGGAAGGGGAACTTGATTCAAACATTAAGGATTAAGAGTCGAGAATGGTACATCGAATCGTCTTCTTCTTTAATAATCTAATGAAACGTCAGAGCTTCCGCGCTGCGCGCGGAGGAAGGGGAACTTGATTCAAACATTAAGGATTAAGAGTCGAGAATGGTACATCGAATCGTCTTCTTTCTTTAATAATCTAATGAAACGTCAGAGCTTCCGCGCTGCGCGCGGAGGAAGGGGAACTTGATTCAAACATTATGGATTAGAGTCGGACGGTCCAACGAATCGTCTTCTCCCCTCCCTGCACCCAACCCCCTAGGGAGCGCGCTTCGCGTGCTCACTACCACCCCACCTTAAAATGAAATCCTGGCTACGCGCTTGGGGAGGTGCGGTGCAACCTGCCACACGGGCTTTTCTACCTCTTGGTTGCTTTGATCCATTGCCGAAAATATTTTGGCACCTATACATCCCCCCCCCCCCCCCAACC
>JAVYIG010006549.1:0-70000 GCA_035222895.1 Strongylocentrotus droebachiensis
CTTCTCAATTATAGAACTAAATAATATTTTTGGAGAAATGAGCCACTGGTACATCAATGGCTTCACGCACCACACACAGCCCAGTTGTGGGGACTGTAAAGCATGTACTTAGCATACGGGGGTTCTTTTTAAAGTGAAGCAAATATTTCATTCATGACCGTCTGATATAGTTTCAAGTTTTGACAGAGGGGAACAGAAGACAAAATAAAAGCAACCCAAAATAGTTTAGTAGAAAAATGTTGATCATATTTCATCTGATGAGATGAAACATATCCAGTCCATCATTTGCGACATAATTTATTTCTGAACATTTAAAAAGCTACCTTGCTCTCTCGGCTGTCCATCCGCTTCTGCTTGCTGATTGGCTAGCTGCTGTTTACTCAGTTGCTCGGCAACCGCCTCCATCTGCTCGTCCGTGACACTGTTGGGATCTTGATTTTCTTCTTCGTTTTCTTCTTCCGTCCGATGGGCCAGGGCGAACTGATGCAGGGTGGCCCACGTCTTCTTCATCGACTCAAGCAGGCTACGCTTGAGGTCAGAGCCAAAGTGGGACAAGCTTTCTCGAAGTTCTGTTCAAAGAAATAAATACAATTAAATCTAGCAGTGCTCTATATACCAACTCTTTTTTTTTTCTTTTTCTTTTTTACAAGGGATCAGAATTGAAAGTTTTAGGGTCTGTGAGCATGGCCCTCTGATTAAAGGTATAGACCAGTTTTGGAAACGCCCCCCTCTCAAAAAATTATATGGAAGCTCTTTTACTACCAATCATGTGAAAGAATATGTTTAGACTAATACATGTACGTGATGATACAAATGTTGCCAGGAAACCGCCTTCTAATTTATATATATTTGGTAAATTATCATACCGATCCGGCCTGGATAGATATCGCGAATGCACTTCAACATTGAACATTTGGGCATATATTTCTGCTTTTTTGCAAATTTAGGTTGGAGTATTGCCATCTAAACCTCTGAAGGCAATATTTAACTGCAATTTTACCACTACCGGTCTATATCTTTAAACTTTAAAGTGTTGAGCCCTACACACAGTAATGATAAATATTAATGTTGTCAGTTAACCAAAAAATGAACATAGACCCTGATATAATTATGACTGTGAAAGCAATACAACTTCTGACTGTACATACATGTAGGGTATGAATGCTGCATTGATTGATAAACAATTGAGATAACTTGTTACAGCCTGGCTTGTTAGCAAAGTTCTGTTTCAGAAAATTTATAGAGTTATCATGTGTAATACATGATATATCACAGCAGTTGATTTAGTAATTATTGTCTTCAATTTCTCAAAAAATTGGAGACCTGACAGAGCAAAATGATTATAGAACTACCATACTAACTTTAAATTTACCACAAACTATAGGCGGTGTCACACAGAGGCCAAAAATCTGGATTATCCTTGTAATTGCTGTCTGTCATCAATTGTCCCTTTAAAAATCCTCTAACGAATCAAGAAGCTTTCCCTTCAAAGGATTTTTCTAAGGGATTTTTTAAGGGATTTTTCTGTGTGACACCCCCTAATATGACCCAAATCAGATCATCTCAAGAAAATTTGAGTTCAACAAACTCCTACAAAAATTATCCCTAGGTTAACAAACTTTCTGAGTTTATTACATCATCTTTGAACTGGTTTAATGTGGTTTAGTTGAGAAGTAGGTCACACAATTTTGTACATGATAATGTTTGTTGTATATTACACAGGAAATACCAAGAGTGAAATTGACACAAAACAGCTGCACAGGAATTGCAATTGACTATTTGTAAATTACAGGCAAGGAGAAATCTACATGAAATCAACAAAGGAGTAATTTCTAGGCCAGAATTTGTAAACAAGGAGGAATGTGAAATTAACAAGGAAACCCATGGACCTGTAGAAACGATGGCTATTGCAGTGAGTGTAGCATAAATGCTAAAGCTGCACAGACGACTTCAAGTCTGAATTTCAGAAATGCTTACATCTTAAAAGATAATGTGAAGTTTGAGTACTGGCCATGCAATTCCACTGTAAAATTAACTGTCCAGGAGTTAATACAAATAGTTTAATATGTAGTTAAAGAGAATAATTGTACGACCCTTGAGGTCAATTTTTTATTTTTTGTACATGCCAAAAGAGGGACAGACTTTCATTGAGAATGGCTGAAGCCTAGAGATGTGTACTACTGACAGACTCAAGAAAATTAAAATGCAGTTATCTAATTATCAGAAGACCAAAAGGTATGAGGATGATCATAAACAGAGAGAAGGAAAAAAAGACATGCATGCCAAAAAAAGAAAGAGCAAGTATAGAAAGAATGAGAGAAAGTGAAAGAGACAGACAGACACACAGAGATTGAGAAAAAGAGAGAGGGAGACAGATACATAGATTGGAAAACACAGAGAGACAGAAAATGAAAGAGAGAGAGACAAAGACATATTAAGAAAGAGAGAGAGACAGACAGACAGACATAGATTGAGAAAGAGAGAAAGACAGATACATAGATTGAGAAAGAGAGAGACAGACAGAGAATGAAAGAGAGAAAGAGAGACAGAGACATAGATTGAGAAAGAAAGAGAGACAGAGACATCCATGTAGATTGAGAAAGAGACAGAGACAGACAGACAAACATAGATAGATTGAGAAAGAGAAAGAGACAGGCAGACATAGATTGAGAAAGAGAGAGATAGACAGAGATAGATTGAGAAAGAGATAGAGACATACAGACATAGATTGAGAGAGAGGGAGAGATAGAGACAGACAGACAGAGATTTGAAAAAGAGACAGAGAAACAGAGACAGAGATTGAGAAAGAGAGAGACAGACAGACATAGATTGAAAAAGAGAGAGAGACAGATACATAGATTGAGAAAGAGAGAGACAGACAGACATAGATTGAGAAAGAGATAGAGACATACAGACATAGATTGAGAGAGAGGGAGAGATAGAGACAGACAGACAGAGATTTGAAAAAGAGACAGAGAAACAGAGACAGAGATTGAGAAAGAGAGAGACAGACAGACATAGATTGAAAAAGAGAGAGAGACAGATACATAGATTGAGAAAGAAAGAGATAGACGGAGATTGAATGAGAGACAGAAACATAGATTGAGAAAGAGAGAGAGACAGACAGACATAGATTGAGAAAGAGAGAGAGAGAGAGACAGATACATAGGTTGAGAAAGAGAGAGATAGACAGAGATTGAAAGAGAGACAGAGACTTGATTGAGAAAGAGAGAGAAAGAGATAGAGACAGACAGACAGAGATTGAAAAAGAGACAGAGAAACAGAGACAGAGATTGAGAAAGAGAGAGACAGACAGACATAGATTGAAAAAGAGAGAGAGACAGATACATAGATTGAGAAAGAAAGAGATAGACGGAGATTGAATGAGAGACAGAAACATAGATTGAGAAAGAGAGAGAGACAGACAGACATAGATTGAGAAAGAGAGAGACAGACAGACAGACATAGATTGAGAAAGAGAGAGAGAGAGAGACAGATACATAGGTTGAGAAAGAGAGAGATAGACAGAGATTGAAAGAGAGACAGAGACTTGATTGAGAAAGAGAGAGAAAGAGATAGAGACAGACAGACAGAGATTGAAAAAGAGACAGAGAAACAGAGACAGAGATTGAGAAAGAGAGAGACAGACAGACATAGATTGAAAAAGAGAGAGAGACAGATACATAGATTGAGAAAGAGAGAGACAGACAGACATAGATTGAGAAAGAGAGAGAGGCAGACAGACAAACATACATAGATTTAGAAAGAGAGAGATAAAGAGAGAGATAAAGCAAAAGGTAGATAGAGAGAGAAGGTTAAGATGGAGGGATAGAGCCCGGCCCCCCCACTCAGTGTTATTTAGGGTACGCATATGCATGTTCCAAGCGACCCCCCTTTTCAGCAAAAGTCCGGTTTGTAAAGTCAATACGGGTCGACCTTTTTCTTTTGTTATACGAGCCTTTTTCAGCACCCCCCCTTTTCAGCAAAAGTCCGGTGTGTAAAGTCAATACGGGTCGACCTTTTTCTTTTGTTACGAAAGGGACATTTTGGTAACAGGCATGGGGTCCGTCCGTTCTCGGAGTGGGGGGGGGGGCCGGGGGATAGAGTGGCTAAACCATTGCTCACCTAAATGAAGGCGTTTTCTTCCTTTGTGATGAGGCATAAGAACTGGCTTGATATCTGTTAGGGTTGGGTGAATCAGGGGCTCAATACGGTATGCCACAGGGTCAAGCTAAAAAGAAAAGATGGAGAAAAAAAATAGCATTCAGTTAACAACTAAATTATTCATAACCTTTAATACCAAGTTTTGTAATTGTTTAATTATGTGAAAATTTGATTTGTCCCCTTTTACATGTACTGGGTAATACTATTAAAAAAAGACCTTAATTCAACCAGTCCATCTTTTATTCTTGAGGTACAACACAATACAACACAATCCCCCCCCTCCCCCCCTCCCCCCCCCCCCCCCCAAAAAAAAAGTTGAAATTTACAATGGGTATGACTGTAACTGTAAATATTTTTTCATAATACTAGTTGTTCTATGGCACAGAAAACTGAAATACCTGTAGCAACAAAAGAAAATCATATGGCTATCAAATTCAATTATCTTGGGTGAAAATAAAATAAAAATTGTAAATGCCCCGGTTATTGAAGTCGGGGAAAGAATGACGAAATATTCTACTTACAGGGTGGAACACATTGAACATAAAAGGGCAGGTCGGCAGTCGATAGTTTTCGCCTACTCTTCCTACACCTCTAGTTGTGAGGAACATGCCGATGGGAGAACCCAAGGCAAAGAAACAGGCTGGATTGAAGTCTAGCTGCGGATAGTTGACAAATGGCTGCCCAACACCTGGGTATTAAACACAAGGAATCAGAATTCATTTAAGATCATTCAATTTGGAACATTAAGTATCAGTTAAAATGTACTATCAAGTACTGTTCGACATAAAACATGGGTATGGCTCAAATAAGTGGTGATGAAATACATGTAAGAGTGACAAATGGTTGGGTCATATCTTATAAAGAGTTGCGATTGATCTAAAACAAATACAAGTCCACTAATCGATCAATACTTTGCAGTCCCCTATCTCTAAGACTTACATGCATGTCTTAGTTGCGATTGATATCGATCGCCAATCACTTGTGAATAATATCAACTCTTTAAAGCCCCACTGCACTACTTATAGCTACTTGCACCCTCTATATAGCAAACAATGCCTAAGCGGTGACCGTTTTTCCCCCATGGTCCCCTTTTTTTAATGTTAATTGAGAGCTGATTTGATGAGATAACCACCTGTTAGTGACCATGCAGGGAGGTCTAATCTCTCCTGGCCAAAGTAGTGCAGTGGGGCTTTAAGATCATTCAATTTGGAACATTAATTATCAGTTAACATGTACCCAGTACTGTTCGACACATAACACAGGTATGGCTTAAACAAATGGTGATAAAATAAGAGTGACAAATGGCTGATTAACACTTGGGTCATATCTTATAAAGAGGTGGGGTTGATCCAAAGCAAATACAAGTCCATTAATCGATCGAAACTTTGCAGCCCCCTACCTCTTACATGTATGTCTTAGTTGCCAATAAGTTGCGAATAATATCAACTCTTTAAACGACAGGGCCCAGGACAAATTTTATGAAACAGACATGATTTATCAGTTTATTTTAGCTCATTAATCAGCAGATAATAAAAATAACATGTACAGTGGCAGTCTGCATCTGACATTCCAAATAACAGGGGGGTGTTTCACAAAGATCCTAAGTCAAAGTTGACTCTAAGTTGGACTTAAAACTTCTGGAGAGCCATTTGTAGCCTTAAAGGTAGGCTTTACTACTGCAGCTAGAAGGGATTAGACCACACAGCGAGCCAGCAAGGTCAGTGTGACAGGTGGCTATCTCATTAACTCAGCTCTCATTTAACATAAGAAAAAGAGGATCATGGGGGACCAACAGGCACCGATTTTGGAAGTTTTCTATATAGAGGGAGCAAGTAGCTACAAGTAGGACAGTGTGCCTTTAAAAGCAACAAAATTGAAGTATTTTAGACTTTTCATAAATTCCACATGAAGAACATAAAATCTCCTTGATAATAGAAAATATGAACGATTTGAATCAACATTTTAAGCCTTTTAAAATAACTTTTACAAATATTTTCAAAGATGCTAATGGCTTTCTATAATTGTTAAGTTCAACTTTAATAGAGATAAGTTCAACTTAGGATCTTTGTGAAACGTCCCTAAACTCACCCTCTAGCCCTGGTTCATAGTCGACATGGACAGACATTGCAGGATGAAGACCCTCCCTGGATGGTTGTACTGCTGTTGAAGCATTCAGCTCTTCCTGTCTCTGTCTCTCCTCCTTCGCAGCCTTCTGTTCAGCCTTCGTCTGCTTCTGTTGCATCAGTGAGTCCTTCCGCTGTGCCTGCAATGCAAACAGATGTTATGCAATGTTTCTTACTGACAGGCCTAAGAACCAACGGATTACCAACTGTCTTTCCGCAAGGAATTGTGGGAACACGCTTAGTGGAATCATGACATTACACAGTTTCTTAAAGGGATAGCCGAGTTCTCTTGCAGAGGGCGCCACACAAAATAATTTGTTTGTGAGATAATAAAAAACTGAGTGTCAAATTTGAAAAAACATACAATTTAAATGACAAAATCATCTTTATTTGATCAAAATCGGTTCAGAGACGGCTGAAATATCCGTAAATATAACGATTTCTAATGTTTGTGTACCACCACAAATATTCAATGATTTGAAAAAACGAAATAGCGGTTTTTACATTGTATTTCAGCCAATGCCGATGTTGGCTTTTTTTGTTGGCTTTTTCGTGTCGGTTATATTACGCACAACCAGTCGGCCCATGTACTGTTATTTTTAATTAATACATGAATTTACGGTCACCTTATTTTTGTGAAAGTGGGGCTGAATTGGAATGGTCGTATTGGCTAAATTTCACACATTTTGGGGTATAAAATTACCTTCATAGCAATTTTAGGTCCTAAAAGGCCACAAGAAATGTCATAGATGATAAGAATAAGAGCAATAACCATGCACTTTGAAGGCATTTGCAGTCTGAAAACAGAACTCAACTATCCCTTCAAATTTCAAACCTCTTTCTCTTCACTGAATGAAATGTAAGGTACATGTGTAGCTGGCTTTTATTAAAAGGTAGAATAGACCAGTTTAATAACATATTCAAATTTATGGATGTTTCTTTCCTGGGGACCTAGTGACAAGGTTTACCATCAGCCTGTTATTAATGAATGAACAACAATACTTGGAATCCAGTCTGCATACATTTCTTGTTGCTATCTCGGGCAAGCCTTGAACAAGCTTACAGGTTACAGGTTGTCAAGAACAATCTTTCTTTTATCAGTATGCATAAAATTTGAACATATTAGTAATCCTGTCTATTGTAATCAATACAATCATTTTGTCTTTTAACAGTCTGAGAACTACAAAATTAGTAGATTCATACTCAATGGAACCATGCTCATTATTTCAAAGTCATGCAAATTCTCTGTTAGTTGCTGCCTAAGCATGCTATCGCTCATAGAAATATTAGATTTCAAAGACAAATGTTAGCTCAGCTTATTTCATTTCTACCTCATGCATACTTTGTGTAAGACACAAAAGTAAATTAATAATTTATTCATACCCTTATCAAGTTTTGTAATTTTGTTTAAGCACGTGAAGATTTCATTTGTCCTGATTTGTGTTTCTTGAAAATATGATATATCAAAGCTTACATCTAAAAGTATTAAACAAATGCCCTAATTCAACCAGTCCACCTTTCATTCTTGAGTTAAGGCAGAAAAAAAAACATACAATTTATAAAAAAAAATTCACTATAAATCTTTCCTTCATATCTTCTCTTCAATATTTAATGTAAGGGCCCCAAACTTACAATATTTTACAATCAAGTTTCATGTTGAATTTAAAAGTTGTAAAGTTTTCATTGTAACTTTTGGATAAATAATAGGATCTTTTTTATTAGGAACCTAGTTTTCTTTTTTATTCAAATGTTGAATTTAGTAAGAAGACATATCGTCGGTCGGGTGACAAAACCTTGTATCTCAATTTTTTGATTTTTTTGCATAATTTTGTACCTAATGGCCTACGACACCACCTGATAAATCCATGGAACGCCTCCTTCTCGTTTTTTTCACAAATTCCACACAAACACCCTTAAACGAAACCTCGTAGCTTTAACCCCCTTTGAAGCTGCACTGACAAAACCTCGTAACATAAGATACGTAATTCCTTTTCCTCGTAACTCACACACGGCCTAACAGTACCGAAGTTAGTGTATTCAAATCCTCGTAACTTATTCAACCAAATCCGCGTAACTCATTCAGAGTTAAAAGTAAGAACTCGTATCTCAATTTGAATAAAAACTAAAAACTTGTATCTCAATGTAGATAAACGCAAGAACCTTGTAACTCACTTTCAAATATAAAAACAATTATTTTACTGTTTTTCAACAATGACATTAAAAATTGTATAAATATTCCAGTTTTAAAAAGAAAGGACGGTGTCACAGCACTAAATTTGTTGAGACAGGAAATTTTTTAGCTCTCCTGAAAATTCATGATTTTTGAGATACGAGGTTTTGTCACCCCACCGACGATATCTTGTATGTTTTTGAAGAAAAGTTTACCTCTTTGGCTGCCTGATCTCGCAGGAAGCCCCCTAGCTTCTTCCTGGGGCCGAGAGGAATCCCCATCTCTTTCAGATCTGCATCACTGCACATGAGCTGGTGTTAGGGATAAGATCATATACAAGAAAAGCGTTGCTAGGATCATTTCTAGTGCGGTGTTTCAGGTTTTTAACACCAGTGTTATACTGATTTGATGTCATTTTGATACAAAGCAGCTTTCAAGTACTATGGTGTTAATAATGGAAAGATTTTAAATAGCTCTAGTCTAAATTCATGTATAACAATAACACAAACACCTACAATTAACACCATCACAAACACCTACATTAACACCATCACAAACACCTACATTATTAACACCATCACAATACTACACAACACTCCTAATGCACAGCACGAAATTCAACTTTGCTTGGATTAACAATTGTACATGCAGGGAGAATGCATTCAAAATATCATCATTACTGTACTAACTGTTAAAAGCATTCTCATGAATCTTTTACATTTCACATTAACTGCAAAGCAGCATCGTAATAGGAAAAGACTACTCTTCTGAACATGCAATTTTTTTCTCTGTCATACATGTGGCAAGCAACAGCACTCTAGTTTGTCTCAAATCACATTTCTTGAACACTTGGGTTTATTTCTTCACCTGTTTGCACGGTCCCTCATTTGCAAAACATGCAATTTAGCACAAAGCAATAGGAACCAATTGAAAGAAGGATTGAGTTGTGCAAAAACTTGGCTAAATTAACCATTTATGGTATGATTAGCACCATAACAACCCTCTTAACACCTGTATAGTTAAGTTTGTCACTGGAAACCTGTTAGTCTGTTACATAATCTTGAAGCCTTTGCAATATCTATACCATGATGACTTTGATGCGGCACAGGGAGATTATGTGCATGGCATATGGAGAATTAGTGATTGAGTGCTACATACACGTAGCAACTGTTTAACTTTCAGGACGGATATGAAATCTATACAACAAGCTACATGTACAATCAGGATTGCTATTCTTAACCCTTTTCATGCCAATAGGACTGCCATCACTTCTTCTTCTTCTTCCTTTTGAGTACAGACCTCTTTACAGAGTATCATCATACTCTACTGGGGGTGTGTGCAGGTGGACCACTACACCGGGGTTTCCCCCTTCTCTTATACGAATAGTGCAGTGGGATCTTAACGTGCAAAGGTAGTGACTCTTCTCTACATGGGGCCTCCATTTAACGTCCTATCCGAGGGACGGACTTATCTTAAATGAACTTTCAAGACTCAAATTCAGGGTTTCAAATATCTGTTTTGTTGTTAACTCTGGCTTAAATATCTTCTACAGTAAGAATCTTTACAATGTTATACTTGTTTCTACTTCAAGGCAAAATGAATAGCTATTTTTCAAAGGTTTTTTTTATTATAAAGCAAACGTTATAAATCTAGGGCTGGATATGCCATCCATAGCATAAATACGAGGTTGAAGAAGGGAATAAAAAGGTCATACCAGACTCTCCATGTCAATTCTTTCCTCCTCGAACTTGGGTAGCAGGTCCAGCAGGCCCATAGACTCCAAGGACTCTTCCAGAGACATCACAGCAGGCCCTTCGTCCAGCGCAGCCCCACTCAGTAGGGACGCATTGCTGCTGGAGGGTGTAAGAGATTCCGCAGATGGTGCTGGAGTTGGGGGCTTGTCCCTGAAGACCTCTGATTTGATGAGGTTCTCTTCTGATTCCGCCTCGTCGCCATCCCCCTGGTGCTTGAGGAGGTCGAAAGCGATGAGGGAACCTACGGAAGAGTTACAAGAATAAGCAATAGTATAGTATTAATGACTGTTTTGAGATAAATAGTTGTTTTATTACGCTCAAGGGAAGGTTAGAATTGTGCTATTACCCGAGGCGTGCCGAGGGGAATAGCCCAATTGTAACCTTCCCGAGAGCGTAATAAAACAACTATTTCTCGAATATTAAAGCAGTCATTAATACTTTTATATGCCGAAAAAAAATAGACTAAAAAATAAAAAATAAAAAAACTTTTGTCGAAGATGAGATTCGAACTCTTGCGTACAAAAGGTGATGTAACTAAAGTCAGCGCCTTAACCCGCTCGGCTATCGCGCCCTGTTAAATACATAGTAGTTTTTTCTTATATATATACATTAAAATGGATTGAAAACGGTTTCGAGTGGAGGATGCTTCGCGGCTGATCCATATAAACAGGCCCTTCTTTTACTTTTGCAATGCATATTGGCACGAATTTAGATCAAGATCTATCGGCAGATGTTGTTTTTTTTGTTTTTGGAAGTTTATTTTCGTCTTCATGTCAACAATGCAAGATAAAATTGTCGGTAAGATCGATCGAGATTCAATTGTATTGAAATTGCCGACCAATTTTTCGCACACGTACGCGGTATCCTCGATCGCTCAGACCATTTTTTAACATGTAAACCTATGGGGTAACCATGGAGACTGAACTATTTTCCCAATAACCATGGTTATTGGGAATTTTACAGAAATAGTTGAAGTTTATGAATGCAATTCGACCAATCAGATGGCTGGATTTCTTAAGTGAGGTATATAATTGATGCTGTCTGATGAATCAGTTGTGAAAAGGCAGTTGTACATTGTAAGTGTATCTTAAAGGTATAGACCCGTTCTGGTCATGAGATTGCATATGTGAAAGAAACGTTGTGGAATCGATCAGAAAAGGTTGATCATCTAGCATAGTGTACTGCAAGGTTCTGGAATCATCAAACTGATAAGAAATTTGGCCCAGTCTTGGTAAAGTTACAAGCACTGTACACAGAAAGATGTATATGGGACTTTGCGATATCTAATCAGGCCGGATAGATATGATGATTTACCAAATATATCAATTAGTAGGCGGTTTCCCGGCAAAATTTGTATCATCACGTATTAGTCAAAACATATTCTTTCACATGATTGGTAATAAGAGCCTTCATTTCAGTTTTTGAGTGGGGGGCGTTTCCAAAACTATTCTATACCTTTAAAAACTTGGCAACTCTTCTTCAGAAAAATCCTCACAACTGTCAGCACAAACAGCTTCTTATATTCCACATACATTCAAGGTCACTAACACGCTACTTTAAACCTTCCAACATCCACAGCACTGCAGACAATAATTAACTTTAACATTAGAAATATATTTTATTCAGACCAAACATCTAGGCAACAGAGACTAATGAATAACAGTGCACACTTCAAAGTCACATTTTGTTTCTAATGTGTGACATTGGGAAGTACAGTAGATAGAATAATCCTAAAATTGGATGAAAAAGGGTCACAAAAACGGCCTAAGAAACGTGCTCTGAAGATATTTGCTCCACCGTCAATATCCTATATTATACAACTCACTCCCAGATCCTAATCAAATGATTGGTCATGCGCGGTCATGTGTGATTCATTTACTGAGCCTATTGCACTTGTTTTCATGAAAAGAAAGGAGTGCAATATTTTCCAGTACTATTGAACTTGTTTACAGAGCGCAGTAGTGCGCGTAGAGGTTAAACCGCTTAATACTGCGTAAGCATGTGCCTATTCTTGCGCAGCACTATGCGTAAATGGGTATAGAGGTAATTAGTGCGCTTGCTATATCTATAGCTATGTGCGCGCACAAATTAAGCCTTATTAAACTTGAGATTTATTTGTCAGCCATATACTGTCACAAAACAATCTTGAATGAATTATGTTTACATCAAATAACAAGGATCTAGGAGTTTCGTTGTATAAAACAAATGATGCATGTTTTCATTCGTTCATTATACGATCTATCCGCCCTCGTAGATACACACAGCCTCAACTCTAGTGCGGATAGATCGTATAATGAACTCATGCGCATGCATCATTTGTATACTATCAAAATCGCTAAATTCAACCCTCAACCAAACACTATACCCAATCTTAACCTTATGCCTAAGCCTAACCTAAAACTCAGCAGCAATCCTAACCCTAACCCTATAAATTCCATGCTATACAGACTGAAGCCATTGTCAGATCATAAACACACACACACACAGAAGGACAGAGCATAATCATCATTAACTCACCTAAACTATGTCCAATGAGGGACGCCTGGCCGCAGAAATCTGGGTTTCTCTCTTGAAATTTGGCATACAATTTGTTGATCTCCGAGCACACCACCTCGGCAATCTGCTGGGCATAGATAGGACTGGTGTAGAAGAGAATGTCTAGAAGTGTCTCATTGGTGAAGTTCCGTAAACGGTTGATGGTGGGCAGAGTGATGCGCTTTAGTCGCCTGTTGCAAAGAAGATGGAAAGCATGAATACAAAGATGCTCGGTATGCAGGCGGTTGTAAGTCCGGACTCATAAAAAAATATATATATATCCACTAAATAGCACTAACCATCGTTTTTACCTAATATAAGGCATTTTTGCTGTAGAATAAAAAGTCGTATTTTGCACGCTCCTCCGAATACCAAACCGGAGCGGGCAACATTTACCATATTGCCCTCTTCCAGGTTTTCCCCGTAGACCACTGTACTAAATCAGAGGGCAATATTCTACCATATTCCACTCTTTCTTGTCAGTGCGCTTTTATCAAAGTGCATACGCGCAGTATTGTGTACGTGTCAAAGTGTACGCGCTGTAACAATCATTGTTACGTCACAATTACAAACCTGCTTGAATAACCTGAAATCAGAGGGACCTGCAAACAGACGTGAATATTGCTTGTCATCTTCTTAAAATTTCTGTTTGAAATCAAATGTCCAGGAAACTAACCTGTCCAGATAAAAGACTTGTGGGTAACACCTGGGTATACTACAAAGTTAATGAATGACAGTGAAAAGGGAAATTTTACAGAGGTACATCATACAATCGTATAACTCAAAAATTAAACAAGATTCAAACTATATGTGAGCATCACACATTCATCATTAAGAACTGATGTTGAGATTGGTGACTGACAACAATAACTGACTGCTAAACTAAGCTTAAAGGCTAAGTCCACTTGAAAAATGATTTGCTTTTTATAGAAGCAGAAACACAATAAGGAAGTTATGAATTAATTTTAAAGTATGAAAAACACTATGGAACTCAGAAAATCACTACACAAACAAAGGGAGATTACAAAAAAAATACACTTGCCTGTCGACTCCTGTGGCGTCCCCATGGAGGGCTGCATACCAGTAGACCGGTAGGAACTCCACCCGCCCCGCCCTGCCTTCATCCTGCGCCTGCTTGAAGTGGCTGCTCATCAGACCCAGAGACAATGACCTGAAGTCATCAACTAGACAGGAGCAAGAATGAAAATAGAAAAAAATGTGAATGATATGTTCCTACAAATCTGTTTTTTTGTTTCTTATGTTTCTTAATCCATTAATACTATGAACAGAACAAAGAGTAGGAACTCATCAGACCCAGAGACATTAACCTGAAGTCATCAACTAGACAGGAGCAAGAATGAAAATAGAAAAAAATGTGAATGGTATGTTCCTACAAATCTGTTTTTATGTTTCTTATGTTTCTTAATCCATGGACACTATGAACAGAACAAACAGTAGGAACTCATCAGACCTAGAGATGATGACATGAAATCATCAACTATACAGGATGAGGAAAGAAGAGTCGGAAGGGATATTAATGTTCTTTTGTTTCTAAGTCAGTTAATTGTTTGAAGCCATAAGGGCATTAACTCTGTGATAATGTGCGGTTAACAACTCACTAAATTATTCATACCCCTTGTAAATTTAATGTTTTTTGTGTTTTTCGTAACTCAAGAATGAAAAGTGGGCTGGTTGAAATAGGCCTTTAATGAATACTTTTAGATTTAAGCTTTAATGTGTCACATTCTCAAGAAACAGAAATCGGGACAAATCAATTCATCACATGCTGAAAAGATCACAAAACTTGGTTAGGGCATGAATAATGTAATTGTTAATTGTATACGAGTTAGCACCCTTGTGACCCCTAGCAGATGGTATACATAATTATAAATTATATATTTTTTCTCAGCCCCTTGAGGTTTCTAAGGTTTTACTATTACAGCGTTTCTATCAAGATTCAAGGATATTACTGCGCATATTTAAAAAAAATCTTCAAAAATAAATACAAATCCCACAGTCTATAGGATTTCAGAAACTATTATGTCAGTTACCATAGCATGAACATGATAGCAGAAATGATAGTATCACTAGCAATCCACTTTAATACACATAAATTAGACATTAGTCTGGACTTACCACATTCTGTAATGGTTCTAAATCTCAAATCACACACAGGTCCTATTCCATGGATCACAAAGACAAGGTGGTCCACTTGACTTGGTTCTCCTGTAAATAGACCAAAAAAAAAATCATAATATTGATATATTATACAGATACAGTAGAGATCGCGGGCAAGTACCCATGCGCCTGTGCAGGTTTTTACAGAAAACCTGCATTTCGCCCGTGCGAACTAGTGCAAATGCCAGCGAGCGCCGATGGGTACTTGCCCACAATCTCTAGTACTGTATTGACTGGCAGGGGGTGTAATATAACATTCTTTGGACCGCCAAAGGGAGTTATATTATCACAAGTGGTTATATTTTCCTGAAGCTTATTAATAATTGGTGTAATTTGTGTAATTGGTGACACAGTCCTTAAGAGGGCCACATGCATTGATTAAAAATATATTCATTTCACCAGCTGGTGAATATAACACTGGAAAGTGACCGGCCAGGAAAATTTAACAATTACGATCCTCGCAATCGATATCACGTGACAAGCTCTGGACTAATCACATCTCGTTATCTGTCTAAGCTCTCTAATATCATATTTTATTCACACACAAGAAACACAATCAAATTATCATGACATAACATAGAGGGTCTATAGTTGCATAATTTACACACTTGACTGGAAATGCAAGAATAGTGGGTTTCAAAAATTGAAACATTGTATCTTATTTGTATCTAGAAGAAACACAATCATGTGAAGGTGACATTTAGATTTCATACTGGTTTAAACATTTGACAGGAGATGCGAAAGTCGTGAGTTCCATCCCCAGCATGGCTCTGGGGGTACCATGAAGGATGTGTACATCTCTCTCTGCATCTTTAATAAAGTCCTCAGACTGATCACATTTTTATAAAGTCCTCAGATTTATGAATTTACAAAGGTAAACAAATATTAGAGGTTCTCAAATCTAGATGCATGAGCATAAGATAAGAACAAATAAAACTCATTGAATTTACTTTTGGAATATCATAATAATAATAATAATAATAATAATGTCTTGTTTCATCAGTATTCATACTGTTCTCCCTGAGGGCCCTACAATCATATTATTAACCCGATCATCGGATTTCAGGCTTACCCACACGCAATCTGTATGCACATTCTCCACTCCCTGGGGAGCATTCCAGCCAGGCGTCATTTTTACATACGCACATTTGCTAATCTAAGCACATTAGCTTTCGCGTCCTACCGGGTATTCAACATTTTCTTTTTTAAATTGTCAACAAAATTGTCGACACCCTTGGACAAGATGATTTAATAAGTACCAACCTTGTTGGATGCTGTCGATATCATCAACACCTCTCTTGACGACCCTAGGTCTCATCTGAGTGTCCGGCGACGCCCCCCACTCGTCGGGTCTAGTGGAGGGGCGGAAGTGGACGATGACGTTGGGGTTGTGCATGATGATGGTCTCACCATCTGAGAGCTCCAGTCTCCGGTGCCACTGGTTCTGCGTGGATGCGGTCCGGTATTCCTCCTATTAAAATTCAGATAGATATATTGGTATTCAGTGGATGGTTTGAAATGGCATGGAAATTAGGGAAGTCCTTTAACAACAATTAAAGGGGGGTGTAGCATGACGAGAATGCGTGACTTTCCCGTGGCCTGACTAGGTCCAATCGGGTATTATACAACTACAGAGATGCCAACTTTTGGAAAACAGAAATAGGGAGGATTTGTAACCGACACCAAATAATGTGCGCGTAGCGCACATCTCGAGCGCGTAGCGCCCGACCCGTACGGGCGGGGTCCAGGGCCCGCCTTAGGCCCTGGAAGCTCTGGGGTTCTAGATGCTCTCTGGTGCAATCTGAGCCTTATTTTGCAGCATTTTACATGTGTATTTAGTTAAATAATTCCCACTTTTTTTTAAAAATAACATACAAATTGTACAAAATGCATGATGAATACTTGATACTGTATTCGGTCTTATACTTCTGAGACCATTTCTTGATCGCTACTCTTAATTTGTCTTTTAATATAGTGGAATTACTACATGCTAAAGTTAGTAGACGATATTTCTCATTCAATTCACAGATATATACTGATAAGCGCCAAAAAAAAAAAAAAAAAAAAAAAAAAAAAACATTTTTTTTTAATTTTTTTTTTTAAAAATCGGGAGGATAAGGATGGTGATCGTAAGGTCGGGAGTTGGGGTGAATTATCGGGAGCCTCCCGATAAAATCGGGAGGGTTGGCATCTCTGCAACTACGGATGACGCAACCGCAGGATTCATGTGCGTGCAACATACGCAAAACCAAAGCTAGGAGAACTTTGGTGAGTTTTGCAAACGCTAGCGCGTGCTGACCGTTAATCAAGTCCATTCGTTTACATGCAGTTGTCCAAAATAAGTCATAGAAGACGTTAAAACAGTACTTGCCATGCTACACCCCCTTTAAATGACAAAAACAAAACAAACTTGTTCGTCTGATCATGGGTAATCTCTGTCACACACTCATAATTACCTAAAGTAAAGCCAATATGATTCACTGGCACAAGATGCAAAGTATACTTTCAGTTAAAGTCCTAGTAAAGGCCTAGTAATGAGACTCTATGGAATAAAGTAACATTGCCTCAGATTCTGAAACAAAATCCTGGACTTAGCTCATGCTGCAATCATAATTATAAACCTTTAGGTTAGTCAGGAACCTCATGAATTTTACAAGCTGATCGCCTGTCTGATTATCAATATATTTATGATTAGAAATTGAAATCAAATTTTCTGTTTTCCTAACGGTTATTATAACACCACAGACTATTGGGGGAAAAGAGTACCGGTATGGTAAACCAGTCACTTAAATTTTTTTACTTTCTTGAGCCACTTCATGATCATTTTGAAGCATAATATTTTTAGCGCTTCAATATTACACCACATCACAGACACTGATAACATGTAGGGCCATGCATCTCAAATTTAACATTGTTAAACAATGCCTTTAATATGTTCACATCCTTTTTCATATTTGAAGAAAGCTTAACACATCCACGGAACATAAAACTTACAGAGAGTGGTTTTCCTGTATTTGTATATCGAGGCCTAAATACATTAGATATCACTACACTTAATCTTCAAAAGCCCTACAACAAACCTTAAGCATTCGACAAATAAAGTTTTAACAAATGAAAACAAAGGACATAGCTTACCTCTAGCATGTTCGCCATTTGCTCCTCATATGGAATGAATCGATTCTCACTGTCGCTCTTATAAAACCATGTACACCTCCTCACTGGGGAAGGCTGCTCGTCCCAATAGATGGCAAATCGCAATCTCTCCGACAGACTTACGTCATAGCGCCCTCCATTGGTGGAGATGATAATGTTGCTCTCTGATGAAGTTTGTGCTATGTGATAAAAAACAGAATGTGTAAATGCCGGTTGTCAGCAATCAGTCAAGCCTGCATGTAATACAGGCTAGACACTTAGACAATTTTGCAAGGAAACTACATCAAGGATCAGATTTCTAATTACATTTTCCACCTGTTTTATTCATTAAGAGCAAACCTGCCAACCTCTGGAGTTCAAAAATTGTATTCTTTAATCCAAAAAGTTGTATTTTACTGACAAAAATTGTATCTAAAAAAAAAACATGGATCAATGGCTCTTACAGTTCCTACATACAGGAAGAATTATTTAATGGATAATTGGTTGAGTATGCATGATTTCGTCATGACTGGTGTGTTCGATGAAGCAATAAACATCAACAAATTGACGATGTGAGATGCTTGTAGGATATACTTTACAGGACACAGGCACAGCGGAGCACCCCAATTTGCATAGTATTAGCGGCCCGTTCTATTTGAATAACCAACGGACATCTGCGTGAATCGAAACATGTGTTTGCTAGAATGTCAAATCTTAAAATTTGTGTTGCGCCTTTATTACTGCCAATATCGCTATGAAACTCTCCATACTAACTACAATTATTATGAACTTGATATCAATGAAATAAATATGAAATTCCATTGAATAAAACTCGAGATATTAATGTGTTTTGAGCTTCACCCCTCGACAAACACGACGTATATTTTGTTGTGACATGACCCTATCCAGCAATGCACGAAGTAGAGACTTGGTATGAATATTCATGAGTGTTGAATCCATACATGGGCGAAGGTTTCGCTTCTCCGCTGTATTTTTTATAGTTATAACGTTCTTTTTCATGGGGCTTCATTTGTAAAAGTTGTAGTCAGCGAACTCATTGAACATGACGTCATCGATCTTAGGCCCACTGCGCATGCGTCTTAGGCCCAGTGCAGGCCAGATCGAAACAGCTGAGCCATTAGCGTGCACGTGTGCAGTCGGCTGGCAAGACATGTATAGCCAACGCACATGCGAGGTTCAGACATGACACACATTTGAATGTATGTGACTGGTCAAACAATTTTGCGACAACGCAGGATTATTTTTGTTCGATGAGATTCGGACATTGGGGTATGTTTTGCTCTGACTCGACCCTATCTAGCAACTATAGAAAGAGATATTTCAGAAGGATTGAGATTATTACATTTTTTTTCTGTTCATATGAGGCAATTCTTTCTTGCTCTAAAAGAAATGGTGAATTTTACGGTGATTTTGTATCTCATTTTTTTTCGTTTTTGTTCGTCAAAACTATCCCTTAAATTTCACATTTTCGGTGCATCAATAACTCTTTTTATACACATGAGTGTCTTGCAAATTTATTAAATACTCAATTTAGTAGCTTTGATTGGTGATATTCATCACATTAATGAAGAATTTGTCTTTGAAATTTGTTTACTTTTTTTCGCATCGATCGGTACACAATTGTTGATTTTATGCAAATGATGTTTACTGGACGAGAGTCGATCGCACGGTAATTGGGGTGCTCCGCTGTGCCTGGACAGAATGGGCATTTTACTGGATTTTGCTCATGCTGCAATGAAAATTATAAACCTTTAGGTCAATCAGGAACCCCATGACTTTTACAAGCCAATCGCCTGTCTGATTAGCAAGATATTTATGATTGGAAATCGAAACCAAATTTTGCGTTCACCAAACGGTTTTTATAACACTACAGTCTATTGGGTAAAACGAGTATGGTAAAACCGGTCACTTAAAGATTTTTACTTTTTTGAGGTACTTCTTGATCATTTTGAAGCCCAATTATTTTAGGGCTTCAATATTATACCATATCACAGACACTGATAACATGTAGGGCCCTGCATCTCAGATTTAACATTGTTAGACGATGCCTTTAATACCTCTGAGCAAGGCCTCCTCCAGCTTGATAGAATCGATGATGCTGAACGGCACCCAGACGCTCCTCTTCTCCATCTCCTTGCAGTAGAACCAATGGGGCTGGATGGACTGGTAGGCACCCCCAGAGCTTGGGGATCCTCCAGGGGTCGGTTGCGTCTGCTGCTGGACCTCAGCTGCTGTGGGTGGAGGTCTGCTCGCATCATACTGGAATAAAAAGGATTATTACCCGTATCAGACATCTGAGCAGTGGTTTTACAAAAGCATATTACACTTGTTGTAATCCTAAAAGAGTTAATCAGTAAATACAAGACCATATTACCCTCTCATGAGAAAGCCTATGGACTTTACGTATTAAAAAAACAGTAAATATAGTCTCATATTGACCGCGCCGTATGTAGTCATTTTCATTGCGCATCTATTATGCGTACGATAACCTGCGCACTTTGCGCACACTCTATTGTGACGTAATAATCACACCAAAGGCACACTGTTTGCAGTGTATCAAAAATTATTCAACATAAGCCTGCAGTTTATAGTGAGATTATATATTTACCTTTGTGACATGAATGAAATTTGGGTATTCAGTAATTTCAACCTCCTCCGGGCAATTCCTCTTTATTAGCGCGAGGGCACACAAACTTCAATACTTATTCTATAAAAAGTCTAAGACCTTTGTCCCTACCTGTTGTACTTTTGGAGGAGGTGCTAAGATGCCTGGTGGTAAGGGTCCACTTGCTGGTGTCACACCCCCAGTGGGGTATGCCATGGGCCTGTGTTGGTACCCCTTGATACCAAATTTTGGAGCAGCTTGTCCAGAGGGAGGAGCGCCAGTAGGTGGAGGAGCACTGGGAGAATAACCGGTAGTTGGTGGTGGTGGCCCTGTATTTTACAAAATGTATAAATCAGATACTGATGTAAAGTCAATTATTAGTTTTAAACATTCATCAATTTGATTTATAGTTTGTAAATTTGAATATCATTTTGCACACTTATTAACATTATTTTACAACTTTGTTTTCAAAATCTATTGGTTAAAAAACAAACAAGATTATTATGCCATTTTATAGAAAATGGCAGCACTGGTAGGCATGGGAGAAGGCATTCTATTTTAATTATACCAACAAAAAAAGCCCTAGGAAAATTTCAAATCGAGTGGGGATAAAAACGAATTATCAAAATCTAATTGCAGGTATACTATCAAAATGCCTCAATATGAACCCATTGCTATCAACTGATAGTTTGGATAATACTTTAAATTTATAATAATATGTTATAGAAATATTAATTTACGTTATCATATGTACATATGTAAAAAAAAAAAATAACATTTTGACATGAAGTTATCATTGTTTGTATATTTTGTATTATACCTAACGTTTATATGTTCTTTGTTATTTTGTTATTATATTTGGAAAAAATGCAGAAATAAAATAAAATCATACAAGGAAATGCCCTTCTGGATCTCAGCAGAAGAAATAAGATGGGAAAATATGAGGACATACCTGCAGATGGCTCATCTTGAAAGTGTACTGTGCGAGGCTGAAGGGGTACATTTTGTGGCGATGTGAAAGGCACCGCCTGGGGTGGGGGCGGCCCTGCCTGCAGCGAGGGGGGTGAAGCAAACTGGCTGTTTGGCGCATACGTTGGGATAGTTGCGGGGCCTGCTAATGACGCGGGTTGAGGGGAGGGAAAGGAGGACGGACCCTGGGAGGATAACCCCGCAAACGGGTCTGATTGGGGAGGACCAGACAGCTGCTGCTGCTGGAAGTATGAGAATGTCGAGGGTGCGGCTTGTTGGCTGGAGGTTTGAGGCGGAGCCCCTATTTGAAGATCAGGAGGATCATTTTGTCCCAAGAAACTATCTGCTTCACCATCTTCCTCTGTTGACACAAAAGAAAAGATGAAGGTAGGATGAATGAATAAGTCTTCATTTTTTAGAGGCGCTGGTAGGGTGTTACTCAAAGTTGGGGACAGAACATTGAATTTATAATTCAAAACAAACCTTTTGAAATAAAAAGAAAACTATGAAGGGGTGTCCAAACTTCACCTACACTTTTTTTTTTTTTTTAGAAATTGGGAGTGGCTACATATTTTAGATATCTAAAGTTTGGAAACATACCCATAGCACCATACTATAGCTCGTATCACAAGACTGACTGAATGGGTTAAAATATACAAAGGAACGTGAATCATGCACAAACATTTTGAGGTAACTAGGCAATGAGAATTATCATAAAGGCTTGCAAGAAAAGTTATTTTTTCAATTTCTTGCCACATTATCATTACAATCAGAGTGAAATTGAAAACAGTCTAATGCAAAATTGTGCTTTGGATTTACTAGTTTGTGTATTGCTTAAGGACTTATTATTTTGGTGATTTTTGTCTTACAGATTATACAGACATCGATAATGACTTGAATAAAGGCAATGATACTTGTCTTTTTTTTTTAATTATTAGATCTAACCCATTTAATAAAACTTCAAAATAGACTAGATCAAGAATTTTTTCAAGATTTTTTTCAAGAAATTTGCTCAAAAGCATCTACCGGTAGCCTACATGTATATGAAATTGTAAACTTTGAAAACAAAGCTTATGATGCCCCTTTCCCATCATAATGATATAAATTCATCTTGGGTTTCGCCTTCTTTGTCGTTTATCATGACACAAGTTGATGCCGACTCATCTGAGATAGTTTGTGTGAAGTTAGCGACCGTAACTTTAATGAGAATCTGAGATTACAGTCGCTAACTTCACGCAGGCGCGTGCGCCCGCCCTAAATCCACCGTCGGTATGCACTTGTATTGTCATCTGTCTGCTGTGAAACCTGTGAGAAAGTGTACATACTAATGTCCTCGTTTTTAAGAAAAATACTCCAAAAAAGATTAGAAAATTGACACGAAACAGAGAAGAAAGATAACGACTTTGAAATCATGAACGTTATTTAAACAATTGTGGAAGATCTATATGATTGTTGGTGTGTTAAAGATTGGTATCTCCACGCCGGGGCTACGGGTCTAAAGTATGGTCCCAGTTGTGAATAAGTGCCATTTTTGTTGTAAGGGCTTAGGCATTCAGACACACAACTATCACAACTCCCTAGCGATCCAGCAACTCATAATACAGTGGTAGGTACGTGACTATCCACGCGCCCATGGTGCATTGATTCGGCACCATGTTCTTAATTCACGATCAATTTCTAATGCACCGACAGGGCTCTATTCAAATCGCTATAGCGCTGCTAGTTTTATAGCGCTTACATCATGAATACAGTATCGATCGACACGCGGGGAAATTCACTTCATATCGTTCTTCAATTTTCAGTGTTTGTGCGCGTGCGATGATCAGAACCGGAGCTACGAACAACCGAAGATTGACTTAATATTTAAATCGTCGGATTTGAACGAAGGAACTTAAGTACGTTTTCAAATTGTATATCTCTCGATAGAATATTTATTTATATACCTGCATGATTTGATTACGCCTTTATGGAAAGGATGTTTTTTAGCTCCAAAACTTACACGATGTGTGTGGTAGTGTGACCAAAGTTTGCGCATGACCTAAGTTCGCTATCTCAAAAAATCAGTAAGATTTCAAAAATCTGATATCAACAATGGAAAGAGGAACATAAAATTACCCAGATATGAAGAAAAAAATTGGAATTGGGTACGAAATTGTGAAAATATTGACAAAAGATCTGCAAATTCTGCAATCTTTTGCGTCCGTTCCGAAAAATTATCAACTTACCGATAAGGGTCTGAAAAACTTCAATTTGAGAGCAGATTTCCTCAAAAATGTAAGTAAAAAGTGGTACCAACTGATTGTATGATATCTTGCCTTTCAAATTATGATATTACCTTATTTTTGATGGATCACATTTTTTGATAAATCAGCTGTAAACCCCTGTGCGTGAAGTTAGGTCTCGATGTTTTTATGACTTTTTTAGATGCAGCGCGCACGCACGATTGGACATCAAATTTTTAGATCGCGATATCTCCAAAATCCTTTGATGATAAATTTTCTAGTTAAAGCAATCTGTAGTAAAAAAACTTTGCTGTCCATTTGGTAATAATTGAAATAAATGAATTTGTGTGGAATATGAGAAATCATAGATCAAATCTAGACTAGATTCTAGACCTATTTTGTAATGTTCTAAAATGTCAGCGAACTTTGGTCACCCCTTCATGCCAAGAAAAAAATTGGCCGCAACATAACTCTACAGCATTCTACAATCAATTAAATCATTAACACTAGACACATAATGAAGGCAAATTTAAAAAATTAAACAAAAAACAAACAAATTCACAAATCAGTCACACATGCACAACACAAACATCCCAAATGCAAAACAACATTCACTTAGCATGACATCAGAATGATGCGATGGGACTGTAGTAAACACAGCCGCCCGGTTTGATTGCTAAAAAAATACATGAAATATCCACCAAAAATAATATTTAAAACTTCGTACCTGTAGGAAACAAAGATGCTGTTGCGGGAACGGGTCTAAAAATCCCGGGTGTGATGCTATCATTAGTCGAACATAACAATAATGGAGGTGGGCTGTTCCCTTTTTGGTCTGCCATATTCGCCGGTTCGGTTCTGTTCGATGTGTTACACGTCACGTTTACGCATACTATCCGCGAGGTCAAAGGTCGATTTAAATGTCCGGACTTTCCCGCGCCACAATGCAAATTTCGCGCGATGAATGGATCATGTGTGTGAAGGCATTGTTGTGCAGTGGGACATTTAAATTGTGCATGTTATACTATTGCGACTCACGTGTACAATTTAGTGACTGACCGACTGCGGCTCACTGCTTCTTTGTTTTGAATTCTTTTTAAGTTGGAGAAATAGCTCCTCGATCATAATTTATTGTGTTTGATATAGTTATCAGCATCATCATGCCGGGAATAGATGATTGGGTGAATTTACCTCTTGATATTGTTCAGAGTTTATTCGGTAAGTAAACACCAACATTTTTTAACTCAGATCAGATTCAGAACTGTTTAGACTCCGTAATTTAGAGTCTAAACTTTAAGATTTAACGTAGGGCCGAGACTATTCCATAAATTAGACAATGGCCTAATCATGATGATCCTGGTTTAGATTTGGTTTAATTCAAGTTTACTTTAAAAATAGGAGAAGGAGAAGGAGGATCCGAGGAAGAGGAAGAGAACGAGAAGGAGGAAGAGAAAGAAAGAGAACGAGAAGGAGGAAGAGAAAGAAAGAGAACAAGAATGAGAATGAGAAAAAGGAGGAGGAGGAGAGGAACAATATGGTCCAACTCAAACAGGTAAAAAGCCCAACTGTCTTAGTCTGGACTTTTGAATCATTTTCTTGACCCGTTTTCATTTGATTCATCTACAGATGCAAAAAATAAAGAGTGGAGTAATAATGTTGATGGGTTCTTCAAGAATCGTCTAAGCGACTTCACAGCGTGGCAAAGGGTGAGTGATCTTCTTGTCTTTGTTGGTTGATGTCAAATGATTCTCCATTTGGGAAGAGAGATGATTACTCCTGACAAGTGGAATTTATTATAGGGTCTATCTCCTCCCTTTTCTTTCAAGTTTTCTCCTCTTTTTTCTTCTTTTCCTTTTCCTTTAATCAGATTCTTTTCTTTCTTCCCTGATATATTTCTCATCTTTAATAAAACAAATTCTAGACTATTCCTAGAGAGGGAGGAAAACATGTGCACAATCACACAGCCTGTCATGAAGTTGAAATAGTTTGATAATTGATTAGCTTTAAAACATTGTGAGTGTTTAGCCATTGTCCACTTTAAAAAAATCTTTTAAAAGATGAAGTAATTCAAAAGTATTTTGTTGAAGATATTTTTCACTTTTTCTTAAAGATTTGAAGGTACAAGTTTGTCCAAGACTGAAGAATATTCTATGTCGATGGTAAATCCCAATTATCAATCAACTTGAAGGTCTCTTTATTGTTTACGTAACATAGGTCTCTCTCCTACATTTCTCTTTCCTTTTTTCTTTTATCGTACTTAAAGTTTATTGTCATGATGCATTTGATTTCAGATTCCGTCCCTGAACCACACCCCCCTTCACACCCTCAAGCCTAACTCACTGGTCCGATTCCGATGTATGGTCCAAGATATGTTTGATCCAGAGTTTTACCTTGGTGTCTATGAAGTCCAGAATAAGTCTAGCAACTCGACAGTAAGTACAGCTAAAAAAAATAGGGGCTAGAGCAATAAATATGAATATGACAGCTACAGTGTAGACTGGAAAATATTCTGGAAACTATGGTTAAAACTAATGTTTAGCCATGCCAAGAGTTATGCCAAGAAAATAAACGTAACTTCTGTGTAATAACACTTTTTTTAAATGTTTTTAATGATGTTGAAAGTATGATACATAGAGAAGAGAATTTTTTAGGAAATTAAATCTATAATTGTTTTTCTTATTTGTCTTCATTTTGATCAAATGACATTCCAGTGAGTTTAAATAGAACCATGTATTTTGGGCAAAGTCTTGTACATGAAGCAAGTGGCATGGCACTACTCCATTAACTTGCTGATATTGAGATATCACAATTTTAAACAGATAATCATCGAGCAACATTAGTTTACAACATTTTCTGATTTGATCAAGCCACTTCAATTATAGGCGAATGTTTATTATTGTCCTGAAAGACATCTCAACTTTGAGTAACTGGTCATGTTCTTAGACATAATGGTCTGAATTGACTAAGGAGGTTTGTTGACAAACCTAGGTTTATGTGCGTCATATGACGCGTTTCAAACCAAGTTCATAAACCTAGGTTTGTCGACAAACCTCCTTTGTGAATTCGGGCCAATGTAGACAAAAAACAGGAATGCACCAATTTCAGCTTACACGTAAATACTGCAGACCTGCCATCCAGTAGGATTTAGTCGTATTTCGTACAATTTTTAGAAGCAAATACAACAGTACGATTTTCCCCAATAAAATGTGATTTTCAATTATTTATTTTTTTTATTTTTTTTTATTATAAATTTTTGTGTGTATGTGCCATTTTCAATGGCAAAATGCACATTCTGTCCTGTAAAGTATCCTACAAGCATCTCACATCGGCAATTTGGGGATGTTCATTGGTTCATCGAACACAACATTTGTGACCAAATCATGCATATTCAATCAATGATTCATTGAAAAATTTCTTCCTGTCTGTAGGAACGGTAAGAGGCATTGATCCGCGTAACAGTTTATTTTTAAGAATACAACTTTTGTTAGTAAAATACAACTTTTGGGATTGAAGAATACAGTTTTTGAACTCCAGAGGTTGGCAGGTCTGAAATAGTTTTGTGAATTCTTTATCCTTTGATGCTTTTTGAAAGACATTTTATGATTGTAGAAAACTTATTTACCAGTACTAACTGTATGACATTTATATTTCCTAAAGTTTTTGAAGACAGGGAAGTACCAGGATGTAGCGGAGTGCAGTCGAGATCAACTGATCAATCTGGAATCGAGGCAGAATGTCACCTGGGATCGTCAGACTCTCTACTGTGTTCCTATACCGGCAGAGAATGACTGGATCAAACAAATATCCTTTGGTTTCTCATGCAATATTAGTCCTAGTACAGTAAAACTTACATAGCGCCCGCCCATGGTAAACACAAAAAGTGATCCTTGTAGACAGGTGGTCTTTGCAGACAGTTTCCTGTAGTGCATGTTTCAATGAGAAACCATTTTCAAGGGAAACAAAAAATGTGGTCTTTGTAGACAGGTGGTCACTAAAGCAGGTTTGACTGCTCCAGTATGAAAGCTATGGACATTATGTAAATTACATTAGCATCCTAACAGGACATAAAATATGAGATAATTGTTTAGAGATACATTTCTTTTGATGAAAGTACAGTTAGTTTACCTTCTTGAATTACAAATTACAATGTTACGCATTATTTTCTTGATTCACCAGTTATTCTTACATGTCTGCATTTTACCATGTTAAAATATATCAAGACTTCCAAAGGCATGAAATGGTTGAGATTTTATTAATGAAAAGTAAAAACTAGTTCCTAAAACATTCTGATATTGTATTATGACACCTTAACTGTAAGTTAACGGCTATGCGGAGACTAGCCAACAGATGACCGGCCCTCCACTTGACCCCAGCTCGAGTTCTACTTCCAGGGTCAAGCGAGCTCTCGACATTGATGAGTCCTCGCCCTCAGCATCACAAGATTCCTCGGTTACCCCTCATCAAAATGGTGGCGAGGTTGCTATGGAGAATGTAGGGAGTGGAGGAGATGCCGAGAAGAGGAGCAGAACAACAGATGGAGATGGAGGAGGAGGAGGAGGAGGAGCCAATACGACGGTAGATCTGAATTTCCCAATTCCAGGAGAGAAAGGAACTGCATGTCTTGTCAAAGTAAGATTTTATTTCAATTCAATTTCAATTTCAATTTATTTATGTTTTTGACAAAAAGATTACAAATCAATTATAAACCTTTCAGGCGCGGATCTACGGGGGGGGGGGGGGTTTAGGGGGTTTAAACCCCCCCCCCCCCCTTGGGCGGCCCCCCCCCCCCCCCCCCAAAAAAAAGGGGAAAAAAAGGGGAAAAAAAGAAAAAAAGAAAGAAAAAAGAACGCATTCTGGAGAGAAACCCTTTCAAGTGCAAATATTGTGAGAAGATATTCAACTCATCTGGTAACCTAACCAAACGTATGATAACTCTGGATATAACTGTGTATCAAACTGTTACTTGATTTAAAAAAAAGTTATCATGCACTGCTTTTTATGGTTACCATTGTGTTAATAGATGCCAGGAAAACATCACTTAATACAGGGTTCAAATAAACACCCCCCAAAAAATCGGATCGCCGCTTTGCGGCTCGTTGACGATGCTCCGCATCGTCATTACTTTGGTCAAACCCCCCCCTTAGCAAAAAGCTAGATCCGCCCCTGCCTTTACAACAATTTAGGAATACATATTGAGAACAGAGTGGTTCGCTAAAAAGCAATGCTTGTACAAGTGTGGACACCTCAAATGATACTTTGGAATAATGAGTAATTAAATTAACAAGTCCGTAACTACAAAATAGTGAAAAAAAGGGGATGCCAACTGAGAAGAGAACGGGACAAGACAGTACTATACTCTCTCATTGTATCAGGATGTGTGTGTATTGCCAATTCTGGGGGAATTACCCCTCCTGCACAACTGCCTCTGGAAGACACTGTATCCTACACCCTCACTAGGAAAACTGCATCCATGGTAATTATGCTTTGTTTGTGCATGTACCTACCTTACTAGGGTTCAGATGTTACAATAGTTTTCTGGGAAGTATTTGTCACGAATTACTTGTTCGGCTTTAACATAATACATTGGTTAATGTCCTCATTTATCACAATTTTGAATCAGTTTTTTCCATTTTTTACTAGAAGGACTTTACCAAGATGCTATTTTTGTATGTAGTAAAAATGATTAAAGGGTTCTCTTAGTTTGTCTTGTACATAGTGGAGGTGCTTTTGTATAAATAATAATTTGTTTGGTTTACTTTACAGGTGTATGATCAGATTGATGTCTTCAGAGTAGCAGAAATGGTGGAGTTTGTTGGTGTCCTCTCAGTAGATCCTGCATTGGCCCATTTTGCAGATTCAGAACAAGAGTAAGTTTTTGGTTTTTCTTCTCATTTCAAGCAATAAAAAACATGTAATTGTACAGGAGGCGCTTAAAACATTAACTAAAAAGGCTTTTCAAATTGAAAAAAAAACTTGTGAAAGGAAAGAACAAATCTATTATAAATTGTATGTGATTAAATATTATATGTAATGAATCAGTAATAGGAAATTCAATCTGAGCTTGCCTGCAGGAAGATTTGTATTATGAATTTAAGAATTTCTTGTGTACTGAGCAATATGATAAGTTGCCATTGTTTCAATTAGATGTTTTTCTAATCTACAAATAGGTCAGGTTTGGGAGATGCAGTTGAATCAATGGAATGCATAGAGGAGCAGAACGCTCATTCTCCGCCTCCGTCCCTGGTTCCTAGGTTACACGTTATCGCATCTCGCAAGCTCTCTCACAACAACCCGCACATCCCGGATGACATCAACTCCATCATGGGAAAATCATGTAGGTTTAGTTCATACAAGTACTGTAAAAGTAGAAATATTTGCTGTACATTAACTTTTGGCGTCACTCAGCTCGAAAAACGTGAAAATAACAGCGTTACAGTTAAGTATCTTCTCCAATCTCCATAGCTAAATTTATCAACCACCCTTTTCAAATCAGTAATAGTCCTTTCACTGTAACTTTATCAGTTACACTTTACAGATTTTTTTTTAAATTTGGCCTTAATTTATTTACCTTGTTGACTTTTCATTTATTGATTTAATAAACTTTATCGATGTTAGCCTTTTCTTTTTATCATTCTGTTCACTGATTATTGAACATGAGGCAGTACAAGATTACAGCCGTGTTAATCCATTTCTCTAGTCCAGTTTAAAGAGGTCTTCAAATTCAATAACTACTTCTAAAAAATGGTGATTTATACAACACTATAGCCTACAGGAGCTTGTCTGACATATCAACAATAATGTGTGCATGGTGTTTTCCATCCACAGAGAATCTATCCAAAATGTGAAATGGGGAGCTAAAAATCCTAAGTTGGACTTAACAATTATGGAAAGCCATTGGCATCTATGAAAATATTTTGTAAAAGTTATTTAAAAGGGCATAAAAGTTTATTCAAATCATTTATATTTTCTATTATCAAGGAGATTTCATGTTCTTGACCTGGAATTTATGAAAAGTCTAAAAATACTTGAATTTTCGCTTCTGAATATATTTTATTGTAAGGCTACAAATGGCTCTCCATAATGTTAAGTCTAACTTAGAGTTAAGTTTGACTTTAAGATCTTTGTGAAACACTCCCCTGGTTTGTTTGTAAGGATTCTTAAGCAATAACATATTATGTAAATTTGAAAAATATACATAAAATGGTACATCGCCCCTTGAGTGAAAGTCATTCTGATATTTATGGCAGACCGTGTATAGTGGTTGCAATACTACAGTCTAACCTGTTTTAGTGACCACCTGTACAGAAAGACCACCTGCCTATAAAGACAATATTTTGCATTTCCCTTGTGGTCTCTCATTGAAACATGTACTAAAGGAACCTGTACATAAAGACCACTTTTCTTGTCTCCCTTGAGCGGTCTTTGGCAAGATATTAATCTACATTTGCCACTCTCCACCCAGGTGTTAAATGGGTACCGGTAGGAAAGAATTCCTTGAATGCTGTGAGCGCCTAAACGGCTGCCTAGCAGAGCCGGGGTAATATAATAGTTGGAGCGCCTTGAGCACCATTCATGGTGGATATGTGCGCTATATAAATATCCAATATTATTATTATTATTTATATACAGGTTTCACTGTATTAATGTGAATTCTCCTTTTATCCACAGTGGTAGAGAACACCTTGAAGGAAGCTGGTGTGATCAGAGACCAGCTGAGATGGCTCCTGAGTCAAGTTCTGCTATGCGATGCACTCACAGCCGACTACCTCATCCTCCATCTTCTATCATCGGTGTAAGTCACTTAAAGCCCCACTTTACTACTTGTAGCTACTTGCTCCCTCTATATAGAAAGTTTCCCCAATCGGTTCCTGTTGGTCCCCCATGATCCTCTTGTTCTTATGTTAATTGAGAGCTGAGTTGATGAGATAGCCATCTGTCAGTGACCTCGCTGTGTGGTCTAATCTCTTCTGGCCAAACTAGTACAAACTGCCTTTAAAGATTCTCAAAGCAATTTTAACAAGTCGCGATGGCTCAGTGGTAGAGCAGTGGTCTCGTAACTGGGAGGTTCTGGGTTCAAAACCAAGTCAATGCTCCAGTGCCCTTTGGTAATGCATTAATCCTCATTACCAAGTTCCTTGGAGAGGACTTTAAGCTGTCGGTCCAATGGTTGCTTATTTTAAAGCATATGCATGCTTTATTAGCAGTTGGGTAAAAAAAAAAAAAATCCTTCAGATATTATAATGCCCCAAAATATATGTGATGTAAAATTGTTTTGTCAAATTGTATGACTACCGATATATCAAAAAACTTTGCAATGTTTTACAGTAGAATGAAATAGAATAAAAGGTAGGGGGAAAAAAGTGATAAATACAGTTTTATTGACAATCCAAGATACAGCCATGTGAGTTTTATTTCTCAATATAAAAAATCCCAAACACTCTACCGGTAACTAGACTTTGGATCCCAAAAAAAGTTTGCAGACTGCACTCTTATACCTCTGTCACCCCGCCAAATCAACATTTCTCAGACTCTAAACCAACCAATTATTGCGAATACAGGGGTAATGTATCTTTTTGTTACATCCTTCTTGATGTCAGTCTTGGTGGTGTGACTGACGTTCAAACTGGACATCTATGGATTTGAATTTACTTAGATCAGGGGTTCCCAAATAAATAATAATCCAGACATGACTTCTATGAAAGCTTAAAAGTCCGAAATAGGGATGCCATTCGCTCAAAAATTCTTAGGGTCATTCTTATACGTCAAATGAAGTAGAACAGTGTATTGTTAATTAATGGAAAAAAAAGGACGCATCTCAAACATTATGCAATTTTGTTTCAGACACAATCTACTCCTAAAATTTACAGTAATGACACTTGTAATGCTCACGAAAAGGAGGCTTGTTTTAGGCCTACCGGTATACCTGAATCCAAGGGGAATAGTAACAATTTTTTTAAAAAGCAGATAGAGCCTCTAAGGGCGTCCTGATTGACATACCCTGTGGTGTGGTCATGGAGGTGTTTCACAAAGATCCTAAGTTGAACTTATCTCAAATAACATTTATGGAAAGCCGTTAGCAGCTCTGAAAATATTTTGTAAAATTTATTTTAAATGGCATAACATTTTGATTCAAATCATTCATACTTTCTTTTATCAAGGAGATTTCATGTTCCTTGATGTGGAATTTATAAAAAGTGTAAAATACTTGAATTTTCACTTTTGAATATATATTTTATTTTAAGGCTACAAATGGCTCTCCATAATATTTAAGTCCAACTTAGTGTTAAGTTCTACTTTGGATCTTTGTGAAACACCCCCCTGGGTCAAGCGGTCAAGATTAATGTCTTGCCAAAGAACAGTCCGGAGACTTATCCACTAGATAACAACGCCTCTACCCGCTTTTTGATCAGTCTTTTGTTGGCCTGGGCCCGTTCTTACAAAGAGTTGATATTGATCCGAATCAATATCAAGTCCCTAAATCAATCACAAGTTTGCAGTCTCCCATCTCTTATGTACATAGTTGTGATTGATATCAATCACAAATAAGTTGCGATTGATATCAAGTTTTTGTAATACAGGGGGGCCCTGGTGTCTAAGTTGGCGGTTTGACTAAGATAATGAGTATTTTATGTAGTTCAAACTGAACATAATTGGATTTAAATTGTCTTAAAATTCAAAATGACTCTCTAATGTTTCTCTTTCTCCATCTCTACTGCCTTCCAGGTATGCAAGGAGAGAGGTTTGTGCTCTGGGAAAGCTGAGTCTAAATCTAACAGGAATACCTCAGGATCCTGAGTTTGTGACGACCCTCTACGCATTGATTGAACAACTAGTCTCAAAGGTGAGTGTGGCCCATGCATTTATGAACCATGACCCTGTTTCATCAATAACAAATGCTAAATTGCTTTATCAAATTTGCTCTCAGCCAATCAAATACCACTATTTCAGTAGCATATAACAGATATTGTAGCTTGTTATTGATAACAAGTTTTGTGAAACGGGGTCCAGATTTGAATGTCAATTCCTGATGCACATGAGATTTCATTTTTTCTTGTTTAATTATAGGGTTTGATCAATCCTGTGAATGAGTTAGCTCATATTGCAGTAACACAATACAGTGCTTGCAATTTGAAAGTATTAAAAGTATAAATTGCGAACTGGGTTTGTATGTAAATTCTTCATTTCTGTTTTCCTTATCTTGTGTAGCAAGTGTCTCTGTAACAATTATTTTTTCTTGAATCTAGTCACATTACGCATTAAACAATATCTGACTTTGACTTTAATGATTTTTTTAAAAACTCAGTCCCACCTACTGCCTCTGACGTTAAGCAACATGAACAAGCTGAAGTTAACACCTAAAAAAGACTACACGGCCAACAGGTTGAAAAGTGGCTTACTTCAGCTTACAGACCGAACACATCTTGTCTTAGATGAGACTGCCTTGCAGCCAGGCCAGCTCGATGCTAATGGTGAGTTGAGGATTTTCCAACACTTTTTCTGGAAGCCATTTTGTTTTCTATCTTCCAATCAATACTTCTGCACATGTGCATGGACATTTTAAGATGCAAAGATTCCAAGTGAAGACTGGAACTTGGCTGCCAACTATATCTATTTTGGAGGAATGATGCCTCTGGGGCCTTCAGGCTATTGTTTTGAACCCTAGATTCCTCTCATTTTCTGAAATATTCTGTTTGAAAAGTGTACAAAATAGACTGAATTCCTAATTTTGCCTGGAGAAATACCAAATTTTTGCTGCAAAAGATTGGCAGGAAATATTAAAGAAGCTAAAGTGGTGGTTTGAGGTCTGTGTTGATGCAAAATTACCTACACATACTGGATTTTGTGTCCACTGTAATGAAACTGATGATATAAAACTTAACAAATTTATTTTTTAAAGTGCTGTTTCATTGTGCACAGAATTTGCTAAACAAATGTAGATAGCAGGGTATTATACTTACATATCATTCTCTTTGAAGTATTCAAATAAAGACTTTTCAAAACATTTTTTTCTAACATTGAACACAAATATACGCACGACAAACACATTGCACAATTTTGTTTCAGAGATTTATCAAACCGCTACACACTATGTATTGATGAATATTTGATGTGGACTCATGAAAAGTTGCCTGCTGTATTAATCACAATATCATAAAAGTTGTAATGGGTCCTTACCGGTATAATATATATCTGCGAAGCGCTTTAAGGTGCGGTCCTGAAAAACGCTATTTAAGAACGAACTGTTATTATTATTATTTGTGTTTTTATCTTACAGGTGTAATGAACCTGGCTGCTCTTGGTAATGTCATCTCGTGGCAGAAGGTGGATTATGACTTCAATTATCACAAGACCGAGTTCCATACTAACGTTGGGGTCCTGGTCCTGTCGGACGCCAAGTCCATCCTTCCAGTGAGTACTATTTTTAGGGCTTGATGAACAGTTTTGTAGAAGATGAATGTGGACTTATGAAGTACTGTCAGTACAGTCAAGGAGCCCACCAATTTGCGTCCCATTAGCAGCACTTTGGGTATTTTTTTTTTTTTAACAGTCTTCTAGCGGCGTGTGTGCTCGCTGTCATCAGAATGGCAAAACAAGGCATCTAAATTGTGTCACTCTTTTTGTGGATTTAGAGCCTGAACTTTCAACATGAACCAATTAGTAATTACAAGTGCTTATCCAGAAAAAATTATGAAGTATAATGTTTGTTTTGTCAAGTTATTGTAATAATTTGAAATGAAACCGTCCAAAATATCTTGTTTCAAATGCATGCAATACTAAACCAATAGGCTATATTCGTAATGTAACCAAATTTACACTTAAGTGCCTGGATACAAATTATTTCATTCACCTATTATAAATAATTGTATTTCAATAGTTAGAATGCTAGATAGGGCAAGTCATAATGTTTTCCTACCTATCAACATCTAATGTATGCAATTTGAATTCTGACTATTGAAATACATTTATTTGTCAAAACAGGTGAACGATATCATTCCTATTGGGTTACGTTACGAAAATGGACTATATTGACGTATTGTTCTGTGTTTTCTCCTATGTAGACTGACTGTCGGGTTCACCTGCAGCCGAAGCGAGACCAGGTCAACATGGCCGAGGTCAAGGCCTCTGTCCAACAGGCCCTAAAGTCTGGAACCATCAACCTGGATAAGATCAGGACCTTCCTAGAGGTCTTGCCTCTCCTCGAATACACTATGTCAGAAGACGTACAGAAGGTAGGTCATTTTAAAGGGATCCGGGAGGTGTTTCATAAAGCTGTTCATAAAGTTAAGCATGACTTTACGAACAACTTGTATATGAAAAGCCAAATGGGATGCTCAATCATTATTAACTGCATCAACTAAAGTTGAACTGTGCAGATGTAGATTAACATTCTTATTATAACAAACATTATTAATGCAAAGTATATTTTTTGCCATAATTTAATTGAGGTTATTGGAAATATCAGAAAAAACTTTGGGCATCCTATCTAACACTTCATATAAAAGTCATTCGTAAAGGCATGCGTAACTTTACGAACAGCTTTATGAAACACCCCCGGTAACTCTGTCTAAGATTCTGAAACAAATTCCTGGATTTAGCTCATGCTGCAATGATAATTATAAACCTTTAGGTCAGCAGGAACCCCATGACTTTTACAAGCCTGTCTGATTATCAAGATATTTATGATTGGAAATCAAAATCGAAATTTGCGTTTTCCTAACGGTTTTCATTGCACTACAGTCTATTGGGGGAAACGAGTATGGTAAAACCGGTCACTCAAAGATTTTGAATTTTTTTAGGCTCTTCTTGATCATTTTGAAGCGCAATTTGTTTAGGGCTTCAATATTACACCATATCACAGACGCTGATAACATGTAGGGCCGTGCATATGAGATTTAACATTGTTAACAATGCCTTTAAAGGGAGATGGACCTCAGTTTCCATGTGCAGACGGTCATAATTACGCTGACACCAGACATTGTGAAAATTCCATTAATTGGGTGTAGAGTCTCACACACAGCAAATTTGTGGTCTGATCAAGAAATACATGTACCCCTTAGTCTCTTAGAGAGTCTTCGGGTGAGGGAAATGATGATAGCGTAAGAATGTATAAATGTAAGGATTCATTAGGTGTAAGAATTGACTGCATAGTAAATATGTCAATAGAAGAGTCCCTTTTAATTATTTTTTTTGTGTGAATGTCTCGGCATGTTAGCTATTAACAGAAGGCTATTATGTATGTCACAATGTTTGGACCCCATCCAATCTCTGTCAAAACATGGCATTTTGAAATATGTGGCTGATATGAATAATGTTGAACGATTGGTTTTTGGTTTCTGTTCTTTGATGAATCAATGTCCTTTCTTTTCTTCACAGTTTGTTGAAGAAGACTTTGTTGAAGCTAGGAAGGGCGACCCCAACAAAATGACCCCTGAAGACTTCCAACATCTTCTTGTCATCACAAGGTGGGTAGATATGAACTTGAAATCTCAAATTTCTGAAGGTCTGTTCTGTAGTTGTACACATCATAACATATATAAAGACGTACATGTATCCAATACTTTGCAAAATTGATCACCCATTTTGAGGAGGAGTGATGGCTCAGTGGTAGAGCAGTGGTCTTGTAACATGGAAGTCCTGGGCTTGGAACAAAGTCAATGTGCTCGTGCACTCTTTTAAGGCATTAGTACTCTTTACCAAGTCTCTCAGAGAGGTCTTAAAGCCATCAGTCCCTGCTTTCTTGATAGCAGTCAGGTAAATCAGTCATCATCAAACATCATTTTCAATTAAATGATTGACACAGACATGTGTACTTGTCATATGCATTCATATCATTCACTAGATATCAGTGCAATCTGCAGACAAACATTGATCAATTGTTTTCCTTTTATGGTGATAGTTAACACATTGAACCATATTATGACTGATTTCCTCACTGAACATCACCCAATATATGCAAAATATATTACAGACTTCAAACATTATGATGCAAAATGGATGTAGGTGAAATTATTCATCTTTTGGGGTAAAGCTTTCACAGATTGGAATTCAATATATAAATGGTATGTTTTTATTTGTAGGAAGGATCTAACATGAATTTTGTTTTGTTTGTATTTTGCAGGTTACTGAGTTTATCACTTGGTCAGCCATCTTTGACGAGGCAGATCTGGGAGAGAGCCAAGAGGATGGAAGCAGAGCGAAAGAATCGTCTCCAGAGCGCAACCCTTCCTGCTTCTTCAGCCGCCACTGCTGCTCAGTAAACACAGACGATTAAAAGGACGGTTTCCATTGCAAGAGTACACTCCTGTACAAAGATAAGATGCTTCTTGTTTGACAATGTGGATACATTGAACGGAGGTTAACTCTTCACCTGCTTTGCTCAACCGTTGGACCAAAACAGGAGTGCCACAGTCAACCTTTGTCACACACACACACAATGTACATGTATATGTAAAGTTGCATCTTGAGTGTAACTGGGGATGCATTGAACTAGACAAGGTGGAGATTAACCTTTTACATGCTTTCATCAACCATTGGAACGAAAAGGGAGTGCCATGGTCAACCTTTGTCACACACACACAATGTACATGTAAATGTTGAGTTGCATCTTGGCTGTTACTGGAGGATGCATTGAATTGGACAAGGTGGAGCTTAACTCTTTACCTGCTTTGGTCAACCATTGAAAGAAAACTGGAGTGCCACGGTCAACCTTTTTGTCACACACACATTGTACATGTAGAAAGCATTGCAAAATATATAGCAGTCTAGTGTTTTTAATCCATTGCAAATGAAGATTTTCTGTTTCTGCTGACATATAACAAGCATCTCTTCTGCATTGTTTCATTGGTGTGTGCCTCGACTAATACTACAGATATGTGACGGGATAATGGATATAAAGAGAATTCCGGTTGCTATGCCATGCTCCTGTATGACAATAAGATGCGTCTTTACATAAACATGTGCTGCAGATACAATATGGGGATATGTAGAGGATATAAAGGACTGTTTCCATTGTTCTTGTACAACAATACAGTGTATCTATATACCACTTTTACAGATTCACTATAATTGATTTTATTCATGAGTGTGGGGACTGTTTCCATTAGGGATTTTTAGATTTGCGTGGACTGATACGTGTTACGTCCATTCAAGGCAGTGCATTACAAGGACGTCGATCGTAGCAATCCACGTTGTCGTTGTGCAAATCTAAAAGTCCCTATTGTCACAGCTTGGACTTGTGCTACGTGTGCCTCACTTACAGGTATACTGCAGATGGATCACAGGTTTGTCTTTCCAGTTGCTACATATTCGATGTTGGACTTCAGAAGTACAGGCCTTGTTTGATTGCTACATGGTGGGTTATCATCTGTGTTTGGGGAAGGTTGAACAATTTAAGTTTTATTAAATAATTCCCCACACCAGATGGTTATTTCCGTCTATCATAACCCATGCTTATACAACCCCATGCGCAATGCTGTACCTTCGCTGCATATGTCTTACAGCAGACACCCTTTGGAGAATAAGGATTGTTTGCTGCATCTCATCTTTATGTTGTGCATGATTTATATTCCTACACCTTCATTTTCTGAAGAAGCTGAATCTAGAAGATGTATGTCCATATACACAGTCAATCCCGTCTACTAAGGCCACCCAAGGGAAACAGAAAAACTGACCACTGTAAACAGATAGCCTGTCTAGACAGATTCTACAACACATTTCTTTCTTGAGGGAGACAAAATGTATGTCCACTATAGACAGGTGGCTTTTGTAGAGAGGTGGCCACTATAACAGGTTTGACAATACCATTTTATCTTTGAGATGGAAAGGAAGATATGATTAAGAGATTTAGCTTTTCACTTTGCATATGTGACCAAATAAAACTTTTTCTTTTATACTTGATGAAGTCCAAGGAACATATTGGGATGCAGGAATTATGTTCCAGTAATATGAATTTTACTCTATAAGCCCTCAAGACAGTATGCTGCATACTTTAGTGTAGTCAAAAACTTTTCTTGTGTCCAGGAAGAGTAACATCCTAGATGCTTGAAAGACTTATGACACTCAAATATTTAAACCTATCTTATTAAATTTTCTTTGATGCAAAAATCTGGAATTAATTTGTCTTTCTCCACGCCCAAATCCATGCACATTTTTGACAGTTTTCAACGTTGATTGCTTTGAAGTTACAAGGTTATTTACTACATACATCTATCTGCTTTGATTTTTATATAGCATTTTTCAATGCAAATGATAGCCTTTTGGTATTAAGACTTTGTATAATCATCCATTGGTGTCATTGAAAATTACATTGTACTTGGAATTTGTCAATTGATATCTCAGATTTCTAGAATTAGAAAATACTCATAGATCAGTGATTATTTTTTTCATATTTTAAAAATTCCTCAGTAAAACTGAGGAAAATTCTTTTCAAAATATGATATGCTTAGAAATTACAATTATGTCTCATACTTCACTCCAATATAGCATTCATATCAACCTGTAATTTAAGAAGGTGCCTTTAGCAGAATGTTATTGTTTCTCTCTGTTTCTCTAAATCAATGAAATTGCCCTGAATGAAACAGGGAGGTGGGATTTTAATGCCTCAATATTTTATACAGTGTTTTCTACGTGAAAAGGTACTGACACAACAAAAGATTGAATGTGTATATTTGAATATTCATCAAAATAAAATGTATAGTCTGTCCATAGATTTCTCAAATTGGCCGATTAATATTTTGTTCTTTAGTATGCAAACATTTAGGTCAATTATTTCTGTGTAGAATCCACTGAGTGTGTGAGTTGAATGTCCTAATGTCATCGAAACCAGTTGAACTTGAGCTTGAAAGCCATAGCTGGCATACATTGTTCATTCCTAAAGAGTAAGTGGGGGGATTAGTTTACAAGAGCTGTCCTTCAGTTGTATGTGAGAAGAGGATGAAATTTCCACATTTTTGTTTTCGTTGTTGTTTGTTTGTTTTTTCATTGTTGTTGTTTTGTTTGTTGTTGTTGTGTTTGTTTTTTGGGGGGTCTCTTCTTTTTACCTAGAGCTAATTTGTGGTAAAGTGTCAACTAGAGTCTGTCCCTACAGACTAGGTTCAACCTAAGCACATGTAGTTCTATTACAGAGAGAGAGAGAGAGAGAGGGAGAGATAGATGCATGATGGAGTTTTGCAAAGTAATAATAAAGGAAAGCATGAAAAGGCCCAACTTAGGCTCTTTAGAGGAGTAAAGAAAGAAAAAGAAAATAAAGAACACAAAGCAAATGAATAGTCATATACAAGGGGAAGAGACAAGGTGGGAGGATAATTGGAGAAGAAGGGGTGGAGAGTAAGAGGGAAAGAAATATGGCAAAAACAGACAAGATATAGATAGGAAATGGAGAGAGAGATGTCTGTGTAAGGATGCAATTATAAGAAAGAAAGGGGTATGTGTAAGGAGGCATGAGAGAGAGAGAGAAGAAAAAAAAAAAGAGAAACGTACAATAAAAGTCGAATAGGAAGTTGGAAAAGAGCGGATCATGTTTGATCGGTAGAGAAATAAAGAACGAGAACGTCCGAGCGAGACAAAAAGGATGCCCTCCATATCACAATGGATGACTAGACATATCTCTCTCTCTCTCTCTCTCTCTCTCTCTCTCTCTCTCTCTCTCTCTCTCCCTCTCTCTCTCTCTCTCTCCCTCTCTCTCTCTCTCTCTCTCTCTCTCTCTCTCTCTCTCTCTCTTTTTTTTTCCTCCCAGGTTATACGACGGGATACCAAGGCCCATGCCCGCGCGCGAAGTGAGAGAATGCCAGATTAGATACTCGAGTGTTTCCCCATTTCCACGTGGTTGGATGAGGGCTCCAAGCTATATTATTGGGCTGATATTGATTCCGAAAAGATCTTTAGCACTAGCATTTAGGTCGAGTCAATGATTCCCTGTCAGAAATTCGCCCCTATCCTTCCAACGTTTTTGTGTTTTTTCCCCTTTTTTTGTTGTTGATTGGGCATTTCGAGTTGTTGATTGAGATGGCTTCATAAGTTCCACGGAGGGAAGTTTTCAAATCTTTTGAATTTTGTATTCAGTCGAGAAAATAGTCCGATTCAATTAACTTATGTTTACCTGTTTGTATCTATCTCCCCATTTACAATTGTATGTAATTATCTATAACTTTATACATTATAACTATTTGTAATTACTAGTAATCCCTCCCCCATTCGTAAATCATAAATATATAATAATCCCCATCTCTCCGCCCGCCCTATTATCTCTCTCTCTCTCTCTCTCTCTCTATATATATATATATATATATTATACATTTATATACATATATATTTCTATCAATCTATCTATTTATCTATCTATCTACCTAATTTGCTCTCGTGGATAGATAACAGTGAATGGCAATAATTATCTACAGAGCACAAGGCCCGCTGTCTTCGCAATACAAGTCTAAGTTTAATCGTTTAATCATTGATATTCATTGTCTAACAAGAAAACACAACCATATCAAACTCTTGTTACAATGTATTTCATAATTTATTGTTCTCGTAAATTTGCCGTCACCATAATTTTGCTATTATTTGGTGCATGATCTGTTTGGATTCTTGCATATAATTAGTGCGGGTTCTGTTTATGTTTGGGATTGTAATTCTTGCTGTGTTTAGCGGCTCGATTCCTTTATCATAACAGTTTTTGGCTCATCAAATCGTCAACAAATTGCCTTCTCCTATATCTCCACTGTGAGTCAAGCTCATATTCAATGTTTTGATATAGTTATATTCATAATTCTCTCCTTTGTAACATGACGTCATTCGTTGACAAAACTCAAGCAACTCGCGGGTATGTGAAGCTCAAATTAAAGATGGCTCTCATGAGCCCATTTTGTTATCTTTGGCCATATTTGTCGGTTTCCGGTTGACCGTATATACTGTCTTGCCATAGCAAGTTTTCACTGCGTTATTTTAGCTAAATATGCTAAATGTATCTATCATGGCACAACAGTATAACCAATGGTTGTAGTCATGGTAATAGGTTAGTTGGTGAGACTGAAGCTCGCCGTTATAACCTAGCTAGGCCTATCATGAGTTGATGGGTATAGGCCCTGCTCATGTTTCCGTAGTTTCCTGTAAATAGAATAATGATTAATTAACTTTATACACGTAGCTAAATAATTCAGTTTCATTTTAACGCATTGTTAGATACTGCTTGAAGTTGAAATGTTTAAACTCTGTCAAATTTACCTTAAAGGCAAAGGCGAAATTATAAGCTTGTCATAATAGATTAGCCCACCCAATCTATATCTTATTTTGGAAAAATAATCATATTAACATTTCAACTTACAAGAAAAGTTTTTAAAGAAAGCAGTTCGATTTTTTTTCTTCTGCTTACCATGAAGTTTTTCCTCATCTTTATTCCGCCGTTGCAACAGATGACCTTGATGATACATGTACCATCATTATGATCCCCATCACCGCGTTTATTACGTAGGAATAAATTTGAGATGCATTCCAATATCATTCATGCATTGTCTCTCGAGGCTCGGTTGTTTTACATCGCTGTGATGTAGCCGATTTGCAGGGTACTGGGCTGGTGATGATGGCGGCTCGCTTGTGCTGCTATTTCACTGTTCAAATAAAATGAAAAAAGCAGAGTAGGGTTGACGAACTTGTTTTCGTTTTTTCACCTACAGTTGTTGAAAGCTTGCATTGACTACTAGGACGGTGCTTCATGTTCATGTGTTATAGCAATAGTGTATTTTTTTCAATAAGATGAAGTTGCATATATTCTCTTTTTATTTCATGATTCAAAATAATATAGAGCATTAAAAACGATAATGTGAACAAAAGAAAAGAATAAAATATGCAAAGATCAGCCAATCAAATGGAAGTTCTTAAATTTAAACATGTGAAATCAAAGTCTATGATTACTATCAATATACTGCCGGCCACTTTTACTTATAAGCTATTTGAATTTAAACAAAGCCGTATCACGATCAGCAATTAAGGTGTGGGGAGAATGCTCACGTTTATGGGCTTCCATCTTTGTTTTCACCATAGCAACAAAGGAGATTCTTGGTGAGAGTTGTATCAGTTCATTGCTATTATCATCGTCCCATTAAATTTCATTTCCCTTTGTCCATTCCTCCTTTGGACGAACTAGGGAGTCAGATCTCCTGTTTCCTCAGTGACTTCTCCATGCTCGTCAATCTCCCCCTTATTCTTCAGTACTGTTGTCCTTCTCCTCCTCCTCCTCCTCCTCCTCCTCCTCCTCCTCCTCCTTCCCTCCTCCTCATCCTCCTCCTCCATCTCCTTCCCCTCCATCTCCTCTCCCTTCTCCTGCATGGAGGAACTGAGAGACGCTTAAAGTGATGCTGTTGATGACGGCCCCAGGGATGTGGAATATGTCTGTCTCTCAGGGCAACCTGAAAAAGGAAAATTACTTTAAATCATCGACTATCATTCTGAAGGTATCATGAAAAAATCTTTTAAATCTTTGTTGGCTAAGGGATTTCATAATTGACATACATGTACAAATTATCAGTATCGTTTCTGATTATCTGTTTAATACATATATTGTTGTGATTTTTTTCTTAAATTCTGCCTTTTCTTGACAAGACTCTTTTTTTTCCTTTTTTTTTTTTGCTGTTGTCTTTGCTGTCTTTGTTTTTGTTCTTCTTGTTGTTGTTCTTGTTAACGTTGATGTTGCTGTTGGTTGTGTGTTTGGTTGTTCGTTCGTTTGTTCTTTGGTTCGTTCTTAAATTGATGTTATTAGTCGTTTGGTTATAGCTGGTGGTTTTAATTGATACATTTGGCTTTATTTAATCACCGATAAATACATAATTTCTTCCCTCTTTCCCTACTTCTCTCAAGTCGTATCAGGACAATTATCCCCGGAAAATCCTCTCCCCACTCCCCCCCCCCCCCCGAGGACAACCCCCCCCCCCCCCGGAAAATAGGACAATTACCGCCCCCACCCACTGGACAACCAAGGACAACCATCCCCGAGGACAATTACCCATTTTCGGGGGGGGGGGGGGGGTAATTGTCTTCGGGGGTGATTTGGGGTGGTAATATGCCGGGGGCTAATTGTCCTCGTGAGTTAATTTTCAGGGGGGTATTTTTCCGGGGGTAATTGTCCTTGGGGGAGTTTTCCGGGGGGGGGGGGTAATTGCCCAGGTGGTAATTGTCCTAGAACCTTCTCAAGCTTATATACCAACCTGAAGTAGTGCGATCTTCTGCTTCCTCAGTACCGACATCGGTGCACCCCTAATCGATGTCCATCTCATCCTCATCATCCAAGATATCCTGGACGAACTGGAGCCCGATCTGATAGACGCTATCGCAAGCTTTGCGGAGGTAGTCCCAGATATTGAATGTGAAGTCAGTATGTCTTCCTGGGTGGCCTGTTTGAGATAGTGAATTTGAAATCGTTGACTGAATGACTAGGAGTAATAGCTTTGAATAAAAGTGAATAAAATGGTATTTGATGATTAAGTACATGTATATCTCGATCTGTCACTTAACATTAATTTATATTGGATGATGATGATTCTTCAGTCTTCTTCTTCCTCTTCTTCTTTTTCTTTTTCTTCTTCTTCTCCTTCTTCTTCTTCTTCAATTTGTTAGGCCTATGTGAACAAACCTTTAGGAGTTTGATCTTCTGTCTCCCCATGGACGATCACGGCTCTCTCCTCGTCGACGTCCATCTCATCCTCATCCTCCCCAATTACGATATCGTAGATGAACTGGAGTCCCGCCTGGAAGACGCTATCGCAAGCGTTGCGGATGTAAGCCCAGACATTAAATGTGAAGTCAGGATATCTTTCTAGGCGGCCTGTTTGAGATAGTGAATTTGAAATCATTGACTGAATGATAGAGCTTTAAATAATAAGGACTAAAATTGTATTCAATAATTGAGTAATACCATTATGAATAGTAGATATCGATATCACTGAACAATAATTTATATATAATATATTTGAAAGGTTGGTCTTCAGTTTACTTTCCAGATTAGTCCATTTGTATTTCACACTCACATTCATATAGATCATAAACAATTAGCAAGAAGAATGAACAAGTATTCTTTCAATAGGTATACAAATCGATATCAAAGCCATGAAAGTAATAACAGAGTCGAAATATTAAACAGAGACACACATACAACTGCATGACGTTTAAACATAAATTAGAGATATATTTGTAGTGAAATATGAGAGAATCTAGTAAAAATTCATTGCTTGTAAATTATAGATTCTCTTATAAATAAGAGTTAAAGTGCCTGTTAATTATATAATAAATTATACTTTCTTCTATGTAGTAATAAAAGACAATTAGAGGACATACAATATACATACAAATATAGTTTTGTTGCAGAAAAGAAATCGCAAGAATATAATTGTGGATAGTGAAATATGAACACCATCAACATACAGATCAATATTCTGTTTATACAATAGGCTTGCGGGTTCAGCCATAATGAAACACTCGCCAACGACCATCTGTCGAACACCAAGGTAATCGTGGCCGAGCGGTTAAGGCGATAGACTAGAAATCTATTGGGGTCTCCCCGCGCAGGTTCGAATCCTGCCGATTACGAGATTTTTTTTTTCTTCTTCCAGTTACAGTGTATAATCAGGGACTTGTCAACTAACAAGTCCCTGGTATAATGAAATACGCTGTATACAGCGGTATAAACTGGTGGTTTAAAAATAAAAACATTTTGTTTGTACACGCTGATTGCATAGTTAAGGATATCGTTCAGGCGATCCTTGAAGTTAAAGGATAATATACGGGAATTGCGGGAAAAGGTATAGGTATATAGATTGTAGGCCCCAACTTTTAAAAGAAGTCAGAGTGTATAAACAAAAATGATATAAAGAGTATAAAGAGAGTATAATAATGCGCATTGTAGGGGACGGGGGTATTTTTCAAGTTGAATGTTATTTTTTTCATTATTGTATAGATTTTTTTTCTTCTTCTTCTTCTTCAATATTTCATCATAATTATGAACAAACCTTGGGGAGTACGATCTCCTGTCTTCCCACGGACGACCCCGGCTCTCTCCTCGTCAGTGTCCATTTCATCCTCCTTCCCCATCACGATATCGTCGACGAACTGGAGCCCGGCCTCATACACCTGTAGATGCCATATAAATTTTTGTGGATGAAGGTCCAGATCAGAGAGATTACAAAAATGGCTTTAATCTCATCAACGCAAACACCATCATCCAGTAAGGTCGCCTCTTCGTCACTGGTGACGTCATTACCTGAGACTCCGCTAGACAGATAGCTGCTGTTATCTTCATCTATTTAGAATAATTTTTAGTTTTAGGTAAATAACACTACATTTTAATGAATCAGTTTACACCTATAGCAGTAACGCCCATGCAGTAACGACAACAATATTGGAAACATAATGAATTCATTGAATAAAAGATAGATAGAAATTAAGCAGAAAAAACTAATACAAAAAAAAACATTACCGTCCTATTCAACTCTACTGCGATATACGTCAATGTACACAAAATATCACTGTTGTAGACACAATGAAAAGAGGATCAATAACTTGTAAATGCAACCATTATGCCAATGTCTTTTAAATAATTAAAAACGCTCTACAGAGGTAGAAATCTACTTTCCTCCATATTGCTTTTCTTTTCTGCAATAATACAAGATTAATAGAGGGCATATTTAGATCTTGTACAGAAAGAATTTGCAAGAATATAATTGTGGGTATTGAGATAAAGGCACCATCAACATACAGACTAATATTCTGTTTAATTAGCCATAATGAGAGAGATGTCAACGATAATCTATCTAATACCAAGGTAATCGTGGCCGAGCGGTTAAGGCGATAGACTAGAAATCTATTGGGGTCTCCCCGCGCAGGTTCGAATCCTGCCGATTACGACATTTGTTTCCCTTTTTTTCCAGTTATAATAAAATAATAATAATAACAATAATAACAATATTTATAAAGCGCAACATATCCTTCTCTAGAGATGCTCAAGACGCATACAAATAATTAAAATTAATATTCAATAAACTTATTTAAGATTAAAGAAATATTAAATATTAACTTGCATTAGATAACACAACTTCATGGTGCCATGGTAGGCCTACATACAATGTGTCACAGTGTGATTGTTTGTTTTGCATGCATTGTATAAATAGGCTGTATATACAGCGGTATAAACTAGTGATCAAAATTTGGAGGGGGTTGGGTGGTTTAAAACTTAAAACATATTTTTGTTTGTGTAAACGCTGATGCCGTTTAGGCGATCATTGAAGTTCCATGAAGTTTAAAGGTAATACAAAGTTTTTGGTATGGGGTCTGAATTTGGTTCAAATGAATATATTGGAAGCATATGCAATTTTACTATATTCAATGATCGTTGTCGCGGCTGAAATCGAGTCTAAAGTGATGAAATTGTAAAAAAAATTAACTCTTTATGTTGTATAGCTCCCTCTCAAGGTCAAGATATTAATTAAGCTATAAAACAATGTTTAATTACTAAAATCGACCGATTAGCTATTCCTGTTTGGAAATTATATATCACAAGTATATATTCTGAGATTTTCATGGTCGCAGCTACCATTGTACGGCCGTAGGCGCTTTTTGAAATTAATCAAAATTTACCGGGAGCACCGGTAAATTTTTATATTCAATTTATCTCAAAAGCAGAAGTGTTTTAGGGGCCAAATTTTCTAGTGCTTATAAATACATCCAAAGGGGCATCCAAATTTATCTAAATTGTATAGAATGACTATCCACCCAATATTTTCCAAATTTCCCAAAACTTGTATACCTTTAATGCAACCATTTTGCCAATGTCTTTTAAATAATAATAAAAAAAACGCTCTTCAGGGGTAGCAATCTACTTTCCTCGATCTTGCTTTTCTGTTATGCAGTAATAAAAGATAATTAGAGGGCATACTATATGTTTCACTATCCATATGTTTCACTATCCATTATGTTTCACTATCCATATAATTATTTGGATAGTGAAACATAAGCACCATCAACAAACAGATTAATATTCTGTTTAATTAGCCATAATGAAGCACAAGCCAACGACCAACTATATATTACCAAGGTAATCGTGGCTGAGCGGTTAAGGCGATAGACTAGAAATCTATTGGGGTCTCCCCGCGCAGGTTCGAATCCTGCCGATTACGAGATATTTTTTCCTTTTTTTTTCTTCTTCCAGTTAATAATGAAATATGCTATACAGCGGTATAAACTGGTGATCAAAATTTGGAGGGAGTTGGGTGGTTTAAAACTTAAAACCTGTTTTTGTTTGTGTAAACGCTGATGCCGTTTAGGCGATCATTGAAGTTCCATGAAGTTTAAAGTTAATACAAAGTTTTTGGTATTGGGTCCGAATTTGGTTCAATATTATATTGGAAGCATATGCAATTTTACTATATTCAATGATCGTTGTCGCTGTTGAAATTGAGTCTAAAGCGATGAAATTGTAAAAAATAAACTCTTTATGTTGTATAGCGCTCTCTCAAGACTGATATTACTTTAGCTTTAAAACAATGTTTCTTGACTACAATCTACCGATTTGATATTCCCGTTTGGAAATTAAATATCAGAACTGCATATTTTCATTTTCATGGTCGCAGCTACCATGGATATTTGAAATATTTGAAATTTACCGGGGAGCACCGGCAATTTTTTGATTATTCAATTTCTCGAAAGCAGCAATGTTTTAGGGGCTAAATTTTCTAGTGCTCATAATGCATCGACAGGAGCATCCAACTAATCAAAATTTTAAAGAATTACTATCCATCCAATTTTCAAAATTTCCCAAAACTTTGCATTACTTTTAAAAATGCGCGTTGAAGGGCCGAGGGGTGCTTACTTTTCAGTTGAATGTTATTTTTTTAATTATTGTACAGATCCTTCTTCTTCTTCTTCTTCTTCTTAAATATTTCATCATAATTATGAACGAACCTTGGGGAGTACGATCTCCTTTCTTCCCAGGAACGACCACGGCTCTTTCCTCGTCAATGTCCATTTCATCCTCCTCCCCCATCACGATGTCATAGACGAACTGGAGCCCGGCCTCGTAGATGCCATAGAAATTTTTGCGGATGAAGGTCCAGATCAGGGAGATTAAAAACATGACTGTGATGTCATCAACGCAAACATAATCATCCAGTAAGGTCGCCTCTTCGTCACTGGTGACGTCATTACCTGATAGTCCGCTAGGCAGGCAGCTGCTGCTATCTTCATCTATTTAGGATAATTTTTTAGGTAAATAACACAAAATGTAATGAATCAGTTTACACAAAAACGACAGAAATATTGGAAACAAAAAGAATTTATTAAAATAAAAGATAGATAGAAATTAAGCAGAAAAACAAATACGCAAACAAACATTGAATCCTATTTAACACTACAGTGATGTCAATGTAATATCACTGTTGTCGACACAGTAAACGGAGGATTAATAACATTGTAAATGCAACCATTTTGCCAATGTCCATTAAATATTTAAAGAACGTTCATCAGAGGTATAGTAATCTGATTTCCTCGATGTTGCTTTTCTGTTATGCAGTAATAAAAGATAATTAGAGGGCAAAATATAATGTTTCACCATCCATATGTTTCACTATACATATATTTGGATAGTGAAACGTAAGCACCCTCAACAAACAGATTAATATTCTGTTTAATTAGCCATAACGAGGCAGATGTCAACGACAATCTATCTTATATCAAGGTAATCGTGGCCGAGCGGTTAAGGCGATAGACTAGAAATCTATTGGGGTCTCCCCGCGCAGGTTCGAATCCTGCCGATTACGAGATTTTTTTTCTAATTACAATCAAACCTCCTTTAATGACCACCTATCTTGAAATACCACATTCTTTTGTTTCTCTTGACAAAATGTTTCTTATTAAAACGTGTACTAAAGTAACCTGTCTACAAAGACCACTTTTTGTGATCCCCTTGAGCGGTCGCTATAGACATGTTTGACTGTATTTCCTTACCTTCATTACCTGAGAGTGCGCTAGACAGGTAGCTACTGTTATCTTCATCTATTTAGGATAATTTTTAGGTAAATAACACAAAATGTAATGAATCAGTTTACACCTATAACAGTAACGACAAAAATATTGGAAACAATGAATTTATTAAAATAGTAGATAGATTGAAATTAAGCAGGAAAAAAATACACAAACAAACATTACATCCTATTCAACACTTCTGCGATGTCAATGTGCACTAAATATAACTGTTGTCGACACAATAAAAAGAGGATCAATAACTTGTAAATGCAACCATTTTGCCAATGTCTTTTAAATAATAAAAAACGCTCTTCAGAGGTAGAAATCTACTTTCCTCCATATTGCTTTTCTTTTCTGCATTAAAAGATAGTTAGAGGGCATAATATATGTTTCACTATTCATATATGTGGATAGTGAAACGTAAGCACCATAAACATACAGATTAATATTCTGTTTAATTAGCCATAATGAAGCAGATGTCAATGACAATCTATCTAATATCAAGGTAATCGTGGCCGAGCGGTTAAGGCGATAGACTAGAAATCTATTGGGGTCTCCCCGCGCAGGTTCGAATCCTGCCGATTACGAGATTTTTTCCCTTTTTGTTTCCAGTTACAATCAAACCTGCTTTAGTGACCACCTGTCTACAAAGTCCACATTTTTTGTTTCCCTTGAAAAAGGTTTCTCATTGAAACATGTACTAAAGAAAGCTGTCTACAAAGATCGCCTGTCTACAAGACTACTTTTTGTGATTCCATTGGGCGGTCGCTATAGACAGGTTTGACTGATATAATGAAATACGTTGTACACAGCGGTATAAACTGGTGATCGGAATTTGTAGTGGATTGGGCCGTTTAAAACTTACCTGATAGTCCGCTAGACGGGTAGCTGCTGTTATCTTCATCTATTTCCGAGAAATTTAAGGTAAATAACACAAAGTTTGATTAATTAATTATTTTTACACCTACAGTTGTACACAGCAGTAACAACAAAAGTATTTCAGACGAAATTTGGAAATTAAGCGAACGATCATGGAAATCCAACCATTTTGCCAAGGTATCTTAAATAATAAAGAATTGATCTTTCGTCTTGGTATGGTTGGAGGATATGGATGAATATGACTTTCGAGAAAGTGACGAAAGGGGAATAGGGGGGGGGGGTGAAAATGAGCGTATACAATCACTACCTTCAAAGATGAGGGTTTTTTTAATTTATCAACGTCTAACTGATTCATACCTTGATAACTAATAATGAAATGTAGAAAAGATAAATGTATTTTAGTGAAAATACATTAAAAGAAAAAAAAAATTAAGAAAATAACGATAACAAGAAACGACCCCCCTCCCCCCCCCCCCCTCCGTAAAAAGATATTCAGCTCACCTGTCTGGTACATGACCTTGACCTTAGTCATATGAAGAAGGCCACGTCTCTTAACCATCACGATCTGGTCAGTCTGTGAGCTGGTCTCATCCTCACTGGACTCTTTGATTGCATCCTTGATCTCGATCTCCTCCTCCTCCTCCTTCTCCTCCTCCTCCTCCTTCTCCTCCTGATCAACACTGCAATCATCGTCGGTGTCTTTTCATCAAAGAAGAAACATGAAATAGAATCAATTTTATATGACCATGAATCTATTTTAAAATGTAGTGTAGATATTTTTTCTTTTGCTCATCAAAATAAATGATATGCTAGAATAATAGACCTCAAAGAAACAAACAAAATAATGTATATACATGTATATTTTCTCTGTCTGTCTCTCTCTGTCTGTCTGTCTCTCTCTCTCTCTCTCTGTGCCTCTCTCTCTCTCTCTCTCTCTCTCTCTCTCTCTCTGTGTGTGTCTCTCTCTCTGTCTCTCTGTCTCTCTCTTTCTCTCTGTCTTTCATGATCCCCGCCACGTATCTACATCCTATTTTATCTTTCCTAATTTTCATATTCCATATTTTTTCTCTATGTCAATGCTTTCTCTGTATTCTAAACATGCCTAAAGCATACTCCCATACATTATTTTCTTTTCTACTCCCTCTTCCTACTCAGTAGAAAGTCTTTATAACTATCATTTTCCTCGTCTCTTGAAACATTTTTTCACAAAATACTTACATTCATCCTCAGAATACACAAGGCCAGGGACTGGGGTCGTGTCATCAGCGTTGGATTCGACATCGGCATCATCACCAACCTCATCCCTGCACTCGATGTCGGATGTCACCGACTCGTCTTCCTTCTCCTCATCGTTGATGTATCGATCTTTTATGAGTCAAATCGTAAGATTCGATTTCAAATAAGCCTTTTTATCTTTTAAGTTAAAATATCTATTTCTCATCCCTTTATTATTTCTGTTCCCTCTTTTTATTCTCCTCCGTCTTCTTATATCTTTTTGAAACCTAACCAGCAAGCTTATTTTATTATGTCTTATTTTATTGTCCAAAATATACGTTTTGCCTCGAAGTGCCTCCTGTTTTCAAAAAATACATGTACTACTTGGCAAAACAACAACATGAATCATGAAAAATTATGTCTACTTTCAGTCACCTATAATATTATGAAAATCAAGCCCGTGATTATTCAATTAATAATAGTTAGTGTATAGACATGATATTCTACCCCTCCCCCCCCCCCCCCCCCCAAAAAAAAAAAAAAAACACTGGTCCGTTTAAACCAAAATGTAAGCATCCAATTTACGTAGGCTTATAAATGTAGTTAACAGGTAATTTCTGACACTTTTCTTCAAATTGGTTACAAATATAAAGATAATATAAAAAGACACATCCATTGGGCAACTTACGGTAGAACAGGAAGCACTGGAAGGATACTCTTACATCCTTCGGATAGGACGTAGAGGGCAGCTCGTCCTCGACCTTGCTCAGTGCTGCTGGCATCATGGCCTGGTGGCGATCTTGGCCAAGTACAGCAGGGGCAGACCAAGATGTCTGAAGTGCACATGGCTCGAGGGCAGTGACTGATTGTATGGAAGCAGCAGATGGCTTGCTGGAGTCATCGACAAGGATGACGTTATCGTTGTCGTCGTCACTGTCCATTTCGTCTTCCATTACGTGCAATGCCATAGATTTGGACTATTGTACAAATACCATAAAATGTTATTAATCATGATTATTATACATCGCGGCTATATAATTTGCAATTTATGTAAATTTTGTCCCTCTTTTGCTTGGTCGTCTCTGATGAGACTTCTGGTAGTCCTTTGATACCAATGTTTAATGGCGCAGACAAGAAACAAACGAATATCAAAAATATAAAATCATCAGGTCTAAACCTTAACGTATCTCATCCACCCCTCGCCCCCCCCCCCCCACCCCCATACCTCTCTTTATATATCTCTCTCTCTCTCTCTCTCTCTCTCCACCACTTTCTCCCTCTCTCTCTGTCCTCTCTCTCTGTCTTTCTCTCTCTCTCTCTCTCTGTCTCTCTCCCTTTCCTCTCTTTCCGCCCCGTATTTCTCTCTAGATCTACTCCTCTCTCTGTCTCTCTCTCTTTACGAGATAAAATTTATTGTTACAAACTACTTTAAATAAAACCTCTCAAATTCCATTTTTTTCTAAATTACCCTTTTCAGATATAGTAATAATCGCCGGTCGCATTCGTAATTCTACTTGATAATTTGTCCAAAACAAACTTGATGTATTAATTTGTTTTTGCTCGACTGTCAAAAAAGATACAGATTAAATTCGAACCCTAATCGAAATCGGTAATCAACGGTGTATTAAGAAGAATTATTGATAAACATAGGGCAACAAATCTTGGCCGAATGGCCTAAGATAGGACAGATAGAGGAACAACTTCTTATTTCCTGGACCATCAAAAAGAGGATATACGTCAACAATTTGTTAAAACTAAAATGGGGGAGATTCTTCCGACATTTTTCCTTACCTTCTTGCACTGCGAGAAGAGTTTTCTGATTCCTGTCCAACAGCAGGTCTTTGTGGTCTCAGAATGATCTTCAACTTCCTCCTCGAAAGGTAAAGATCGGGGTCTGGACTTAACAGAACCCATTTTGAAAATTGACAAAAGAATTCCGAAAAAAATTCCGAAAATTGCTATAAAAAAACTTCCCGAAACGTAAGCTAAGAGAAATGAATAGAGATTGTCATAAAAAAACTGTTTATAGGCAGTGCGTGGTTACAAGAGCTGCGCATGAGCATTGTAATCCATGTTAGCGTTTGCATAGTCTACGTCATCAATAGTTAGGATGCGCGCGCAGCAAAAGTTTAGAAAGTTTTTCTTTTTTTCTTTTTTTCGGTTAAGTTTAGAAAGTTTGTTTGGTTCGTTCGTTCGTGTCTCCTTATAGAGCAATATTAATGTATCTTGATCTTCGAAGTAGTTGCTACAACCAGCCGTGTCAGGCACTTGCCCTGGGGTGCGAGATAGGACTCTTGTAGCGTGCCCCCATTTAAAACAGTTATGCAATAACAATTAACAATTATTATTGTTAGGTGAATAGTGCATTAAAAGTAACAACTCGTCTGTATCATTGTTTCATGCCTCCTTTTCAATTTTAACGACTGAATAATTTTAGAATTCATTGAACATATTTTGCTATTTAATGATATTCTGGCTTTAGCCCAGCTGCCCTATAAGGCGCTCAAAGCATTCCATGAATAAATTTCTACCAGGTACTCATTTACTTCACCTGAGTGGAGAGGGGTAATTGGAGATTAATTTCTTGCCAAAGGATAAGTGCCTCGACGGGAATCGAATTGCCAACCACCCCATCCACAGTCCGGTGACATATCCACTAGACCACGAAACCTCACTCACTTTCTTATTCTCTTTTTATTATCCACTCCCTCCCCATTTTCTCTGTCTCTCTCTCTCTCTCTCTCTCTCTCTCTCTCTCTCTCTCTCTCTCTATCCCTCTCCTTCTCCACCCTCTCCCGCTTCCTCTCTCACTCTTCGTCCTTCTCTCTTTCTCCTGCTTACAATTTACCTCTGATCCCTAATCTTCACCCTCGGCTCAGCATTTCTTCTAAATAGCTCGAATCGATATCACTTTCAAAGGTTGAAAATAATGACTCGGAAGATATCCGCCATTTTGACAAATCGATTCGGATCTCTAACCTCCGCCGATATTTACAAGACTGCGCAGTGAAGTGAGATAATGGAGTCGAGTATTTATTTGCGGTCAAACCGCTGTAGGTTTCCATCTTAAAGATAAGCATTTTCAGGCGACAGATGACATGGGATGGCTTCAAGGCTCTAGTCGATATCAGCTAGCGCTTAATCATGAATGAGTTTGAAATGAGAAGTTTAAGGACTACTTTCTCCTCTCATTATCTACATCATTTTCCCTCGAAAAGTGACCCCTGTCTAAACAACATCAAAGCTTCCATGCTTCCTTCCTGTCAGTTTTCTCCAATTAAAAGAACACTTTCGATTAATTATACAAAGATATTAAGCGGATATTTTGAGATAAGATTTAAAAACAAAATATATCTTAGGCCTGCATTGATATAGTGCACTATTATGGGTGTGTACATGTCATTTAATATTTCTAGAATTAATAACCCACTTGTCACCTTTTTTCAAACTTCCCGCAAAATGTGCACCATCTCCACTTCCCTTGAAGTATACTTACAATGAATTATAAAGAAAATATGTATACTTTGGCCACTTATCTTCAATGAAATGTAACTCTCAAAACCACGAATATAGGTCAATATTCAATCATCTTTACGTCACATGAGAAATCACGGATTTTATTACTGTTTAATGTCATGATGAAACTTCCTCTTTCAACGTAGAAGATAATAGTCACGGCAATCGCAAAAACAAACTGTAACTGTAATGTTTACCGATTTACTTGACTCTACATTTCATCGCACATGAATCCATTGCTCCTACCGAATTTGTCACATATTTATTTATACCAATAGAATGATGATGTGAGCGTTTTTACATGAACCAACGTAAACGCTTGCTCGGTTTTATCCTCAGCATTATAATAAACAGTATTGAAACATTTGATTGGCAAGAATTTAGTTAATCTGGATCATACTCGTTTTCATGCTTGTCTTTTGCTTATCAAACTTGTAAACATGTAATTGTTACGACTTTCTATTCAATGTTTATATTTTCCGTGGAAAGAAGATGACAGCCCGTTTAACTGTTTTTTGTTCTCGATTTCTTTCTTCCTCTCATTCCATCTATTCAAATATTGTATACCTAAAACTTAGTCGTGAGCACTTTGGAAGGTCAATTCAAGGGCAATTTAGAAAATCCAAAACCCTTTCGTTAATTATACAAAAGATATCATATTTCCTGATTACTGGTACGTATATACAGCGTTTTTGTAAGGTTCACAACCAAAGCGTCTTGACAGTCAGAGAAGAGAAGTGAATGACATGTTATAATTTTTTTTTTTATGATTGAAATTTTTATTCTTCTGTCGGTTCATACCTTTTCATGTTGTATATACTTATGTTTTCGTACGTTATAGAAATTCTACAAATTCATCATTATTTTCCTCTTCTTCCTTCTCCTCTTTTTCTTCTTCTCCTTCTTCTTTTTCTTCTTGTACTTAATATCATTTCTATCATCAGTTTAATGTTGTTATTATTATTATTATCTTTAATAAGTAGTTCTTTTAATTTTCTTATCTGTCTGTAAATATTACTATTTTAACTTATTAATTTTATACATGTCTGTAAGGGACCCCACTGGAAATAAGCTCTCGAGCTTTCGTGGGTTATCCTGTTCAAGCTGACTTATTTTATATTTGTTATTTGTATGTTGGAAGCTTGTCGAATAAAAATCAATCAATCAATCAATCAAATAGTTGTTACAATCATGGAGCTCCAAATGGTTCCCTCCTACGTGCAATCTCTATGTGAGTGAACTTATCGAAGCTCCGTGAAATTACTGACCAATCAGAAGCGATCTCCATTGTCGTCACCCTTTGTAAATATATAAGCTCTGGACATGACAAGAGACATTGCCTTTAGCTGTTTTTGTTTTCCTCGAAATTCTTTGCGATCACGAATATAAACGAAAGGCTCTCAGCCGACGACAATATAGGGACTTTTAGATTTGCCAAACAACAACGTGGCTTGCTACGATCGACGTCCTTTTGATGCACTGCATTGAAAAGACGTCACACATATCAGTCTACGCAAATCTAAAAGTCCCTTTTATCTTATACCGACACCCAGCCCATGACATGGATATGTGAATAATCATATTTAAAACTTTGTAATGGTTTATAATACCGCACGTATCCCAACTGATTTCAAGTGACATGATAAACGACATAACTTTTCAATAGTATACTTATCATACATCTTACTTGTTTGATCACATCTAATTCTAGAATAAATATTATTTACAATGTTCATCAGTAAAATATACAAACGTGTATCTACATGTCTCGAAATGTTCTACGGGGTTAGATAAATGTGTATGATCACATTTAAAAACGTGGTTCGTTTCAAAGTAATTTTCACCTTTGTCGATTTTTCTATTTTCCATTAATTTCTAAATAGAAACAAAGACATGCAAGACTCTTCTAATTGGCTGCATGCAAATGAGAAAGTGGGGAAAATGATTTAGCGCGCCGGACAGACTGAGGTACTATTCAGGTCATTCCCATTTTGTTCCCCCCTCCCCGCAACAAAAAAGGCGCATTTTTCTCAAAGAAAACATTCTGCAGATTAATAGAGGCAGAGTCTCTGAGCACGTCAACTTCTATTCTTCTATTCTAATGAAGACCATCAACCGTTGAAACGCACAACAAAGTCATATAAAGTCGAATTATCTACCACAATTATCTTCAATTCAGTGAAGAAATAATTGTCTCACAGATAGCTTTTGATCATGTCCTATTCCAAAGTCTTGAAACGGCAAACATAACGTTAATAAAATCCCTTTGCACAACATTTTCAACATGACGGCATCACTGCGGCGTAGTGGGTTGGTACTGAGTGTTCTGTTGCATGTAGTCCAACATGAGATCGGCTGTTTGTTGCGGTTGCTGTTGTTGCTGCTGCTGTTGTTGCTGCTGAAGCAAATGTTGCTGCGACTGGTGGTGATGTTGTTGTAGAGGTTGCAGGGATGTTGTGTACGAGTCGATGGAGCCGGTGCCTACCATGCCGCCGTTGGTTGCCGGGTCGTGGGCCATCTCCATACCGGGCTGAACACCGCTGTAGTCGTGCATCTTTGCCTGTGATACGCAAGACAAAAAACGAAGAGTTTATGGGTTATAACATCAATACAATAATGGTTATGCGCAACATTCTAAAAGGCTTTTGATTCCAAATACAACTATACGATTTAACAAAGTTGTCTCTTCTCCTGAAAATGAAACGAGGCTCGGTGATGTAAACTGATGACGGGGCGATACCCTTCAAAGTAACGAATCTTTAGTAAAGATAAATTAATTTGGGATATTGATGCTTTGAAATTGACGAATCTTCTGATTAAAAAACTCCATCATCTTTGGATAAATAAACATTCCTTTCGGATTCCTAAAGTTAGCTTGGAGGTTGTTGCATTCGTTGTCTACATTAATTTTTATCTCGCTTCAACTTCAATAAATATTTCAGTCCCCAAGCCCCACTCTGGGACCGCTACTGGATCTGGTATATTTTGATGGCGCAGATAATGAAATGAGTATCTTGCCGAGCATTTCTTTCAAATATAGTGCGACCTAAAAAATAAAAATGTCTCAGATGCCGACATAATTTTATATAATTGTTTCTCCCCCCCCCCCCACCCCCAAAAAGAGAAAATATGTGGGTACCTTTTCGCGTGCCCAGATGAACCCTCTGGCCCTCGCCCAGTGGTAATACGCCCCTCCAGTCGTCGGCAGTCGCGTCGTCATCGTCAGCGTCTCTTCGAGATCGTTGATGTACTCGATGGCGAAGCGGAGTGCCTGGATCTTGGACATCTTTTTGCCCGGTTGTTTGCGGTGGGCGAGCTTGATGCGAAGAGTCTCGAAAGCGTTGTTCATGTCACGCATGCGCGACCTGGATTGGTGGGATCAATAGCGAGAGAAAGAGAGGAAATAATGATGAGGTTTTAATTCTCAAGTTTATATCATATATTTATAGACCTACTATTCATCTTTTAAATTTGAAAACTGTATGAATAACACAGTGACGTCGGTTCGTCTTCACAATCATCATTTTCATCATCACGTGCCGGCCGACTCTGCAATGCCACTCACTTATTTCCACGGAGATTTGAGGCTTATGTATCTCAAGATAAATGTGAAGTTGTGAGACAAGGCATCCTCTGACAGATGGGGTAAGGAACTATTGATCAAAGATTTATACAACATAAACGTACACATTTTATTCTAAAAATTAACCGCTCTAGTCCCCCCCCCCCCCCCCCCACCGAAAACAAAATTTTTGTCGCTCCTGAAATAAAATACCAGATGTAAGGAGCTCACAAAAACTTTCGGAAAATTAACCTAGGCAATTTCAATAGTCATGTCGATCACTTATTGCTCCAAACACGATTTCTGTGGGAGCTACAATAGGATATTATTTTTTGCCCTTGATTTGATATCTCGAAAGTCTATGCGACCGTGTTATATGTATAAATGTCACATCATTGGCATAGCTGACATTGATATAACAGTTAGGCCTATGTTGTTTCATAATTCAGAAATATTAAACCTATACGTTTCTACTTTGCTTCCATATAAATAATACTAAATACGGTCGCAAATAACGCAATACAAAATATATTGATTATTCGGTAACAATTTGACGTTAAAAGTAATAAACAATACTATCTCTAGTATTCCAAATATATTGATCATTCGGTAATAATTTGACGTTAAAAGTAATAAACAATACTATCTCTAGTATTCCAAATATATAATAATAATAATAAGTCTATCCCTTTTAGAATTGTTTTTTAAATTGATTAAGTTGTAAGATTTGATTGTTTTTCCATGCAATTCTTGAACATCATCCTCCACCATTTGCTATGTGCCAAAGATCAAGATAATTTCATCAACGACAAGTTACTTTTCCGTTTTGTGTTCTGCATAAAAGTATTTTGGAATCGTTTTTTGTGATTATGGTACACGGGCTCCATCTATGAAACATTTTGACTGTCACATTTTGAACTGTCTCGTTATATTAACCAAAATCACGACATCCTTGTTCGGGAATCAAAGCGATTAAGATCTATCATGAAGGGGCTCCCATCTAATTAGGCACGAGTTTCAAATTGATGGCCAATGAATAATAGCATTGCTGAGGCGAGATAACGTCGAAGTGCTTCCATTAAAAGATTGTGCATATATGAGGGGAGGGGAAGAGAGGATGGGAACACCGAGGAGGGGGAGGGGTCATCAATTAACATTTATATTTTTATTTCTGCCGCGGAAAGGTTTATGAAGAACGAAGGCTATTTGTAGTTGTAGTTGTTGTTTTGTCGTTGTTGGAAGAGGATTCTATTTAGGTTTATATAACCGTCTAATATAGTCTATTCACCCTCCCTCTCTCTCTCTCTCTCTCTCTCTCTCTCTCTCTCTCCATAACACCTCTTTTCCTGTTCTCTATACATCTCTGCTTCATTCCACTACATTTCTGCCTGTATTTTATTGTTCCTTGTATAATACACTCAAACTGTCTTCTTATTTTTATACCAGAATTATATGATGTTGTGAAAGAAATAAAGAAATAAAACAATAAAATCTGGTATGTGATGTAATACAACAATTGGAGTAACCCGACAATTATTCACTTTAAACATATGACATATATTTTCTTTGGTACCACAGAACTAGGCAACAGAGACTTATGAATAACAGTGCACAATTCAAAGCCACATTTTGTTTTTAATGTGTGACGTTGGGAAGTAGATAAGAGAAGAATCGTAAAATTGGATGAAAAGGGGTCACAAAAAATAGCCTAAGAAACTTGCTCTGAAGATATTTGCTCCACCGTCAAAATTTGTATAATGTTCCGTGCTTACTTTTCTCTCGATATAAAAATAGGAATAATTAATATCCGTTCCCGCCAATTTCGAGAGGTTCACTTCTGAAATTGTCGTTTTTAATCAATATGAACTTATATATTACAATCTTATCATATCAAATACCTCTCTCTGTCGCTGGCAGTCTTCCGCTGTAGCAGTTCCCGTGTTTTCTCCTCCTCCGAAGCGAACTCGTCGGGGCTGCCGAGGGCGATGCACCCTGTCTCGTTACGCTCGCTGCCCGAGATACCCTCACCTCCGAAGCAGACGACGAAGCGAGCATCCCGGAAATATTATGGCCTGTATTTCCCGCCATTGGGTCGTGCAGGGAGACGATGCCGCCGTGAGGGTACGAGTGGTGTTGGAGATCGTGATGTTGCCCCACAGAGGAGGCTGACGACGAGCTGAGCTGCCGGTGGTGACGATGCTGCTGCTGCTGTTGGTGTTGAAATCCATGACAGTTCTCGTATTGCATCTGTTGCTGTTGCTGATGGTGATGGTGGTGGAGGTGGTCGTTAGAATACTGTTGCTGATGGTGTAGTGGTTGTTGTTGTTGTTGTTGCTGCTGCGTGTGAGGAGGACTTGTGTCGTCTGCAGAGCATAGTTGTGAGTTGACGCCAGGAGTTGTGGGGCATTCTGACTCTGAAAGACCGTTCAACTGGTCTTCATCGAGAGGACTTTGTTGTAAAACGACATCATCATCATGCTCCTGCTTTAGCAACAGTGTGTCCTCCATGGTAATCATATAGCTTGATCAAAACTGTAAAAGAGACAAGGGAAAGACAATAATTGTTAGTGTCATATAAACGGAGAAGTCTGTCTCATACGGTTTCATTATACCCTAGGCTACTGTTACAGAGCTCCTTCGTCCATGTCGTCACTTGAATTAAGAAAAAACATAATACTTTAAATCCTTTGACTTCATTTATTATACAAAACCATTGCCCTAAAAATAAAAGTGTGAACATTATTTCTACTCAATCACACACATCATGCACACAAAATATCCATGTCAATGCTACAAAAAGAAAATGCGACATGGCCAGGGAAGAGATCATGGCTAGCATAGGTTTAGGAATTTGATAATAATTCAGGCTGTCCAACAAACATTGCTTTGAGAATCTCTAAAAAATGACATATTTGCGAATGGTGTTGTAGATTTAAACCATGATGACGATGATGATGGTCGGATGTTGATGATTGGTGTGGTCTCTCTCTCTCTCTCTCTCCCTCTCGGTCTGTTTCCATCTCAGTCACATCACTCTGTTCACAATATTAAACCATGATGATGATGGTGGTGGTGGTGGTGGCGGTCGGATGCTGCTGATGGGTGTGGTCTCTCTCTCTCTCTCTCTCTCTCCTCCATTTTCTCTTCATCCTCATCTTCCGTCTCGTAGTTTACACTAAATAACAAACTGAGCAACTAAATAACATGAAATTACCTTTTGGCTGAGGTGACTATAACACAAGGATCCCAAGTAAAAGAACATCTACAAACTGAACCGTTGTATCCTCATGCAATAGGCCTAACTGACGACGGCAAAGAAATTGGTTTACAATGACGTTCTACCATGATATCTCCTCAAGCATTTTTTTAATTTCTGGATTACCTATTCACGCATCATCAGATCATCAGTCTCATCCTGCAAAAAGTATCCATCATCCCGCTATCCTCTTATATGGTTTTTATTCGCACAACGCAAACGTAGCGTGTAATTCCCGCGATTTTCTTTCTTTCCCTGTATTTCTAATTTTTCTCATCACTTCTCTCTTTCTTTCTTTCTCTCTTGACCTTGATTTTTAGCTCGGAGGGATATTTGAAGGGATACGAGGAGCGGAGAAGCATCGCGGGCCAATCGCTGAAACTTGAAAAAGAGAGCGCGCCTCACCTCGGCAAATTAAACGGCGATTAGAAGGCAAAAACGCCCTAAATTGCCCGCGGTCAAAATCATATTTTTGCGAGGAATGTCTGCTCGCCCTTGAGGCCCGATTCAAAGTCACTGCACTATTTTATTCGACCGATTACGTTAGCTTTACTATAGGGAACACCGTTGTGCGTTCTGTTTTCTTATATTAATGATTTGTATTGTTTATTAGATCCAGAATGTTACTTTTATATTTTCAAATTTGAACTTTCTAATTAAATTGTAGATAGTTTAATGAACGATCTTGTTCTTGTGGCCGGGGCTGGACGGTTGAATGATTCGGATGTAATGGGATTACTGAATTCAGTTGTAGATAAAGTTTTAAAAAAATGTTCAACCTGTACCCCCGTCATTAAACTACAAAAGGATTTTAAGTTGAAAAGGGGCATAGTCCGATCAATGTCGGTCTCGTGAATACCCCCTCCCCCCCCCCCCCGAAGAAGAAAAAGAAGTTGTATGACAGGCCAGCATGACTAAAATTTCGCTTCAATGGAAAGTCGGCTCGAGGACTTTATCGGTCTCATGTGCCATTGTGTTCCTTGGCTGTCGGTTTCATGGGCTGAAGACGATGTTGGATAACCTCTTTGAGCCGCTTTTGTCCGGGATGTATTTCGTTATTTGTTGTAATTGGATTCAAGCCTAGTTTAGTGGATTAGGGTAAAAGTAGGTGTTTGGTCAAAAGTTGTACGAAATTTTCTAGCTGCTGAGAAATTTTTGCCGGAGTAACCGGAAATTAATTTTATGGAATGAATCAACATTTTTGTCTTTGATTTACAGAAATACAGATGGAAAAGATAACGGGATGTATAGCATAACAACTATTCTTACAGACAAAATATATTTTCTTTCGCCAAACGTGTATTTTGGTTCAAGAACTTGAAACATATTTTCATCAAATTTTATGATTTATATTTTGGACAGTCCAGTGATGAAGTAACACTTTCTACTTTATTTTGTTTAACGGAGGTGGGGCTTCTCAATCCGTGAAACGCAACAATAAATAGCAAATGCGATTTGACTTCAACCAATATTATCACAATCGCAAGATAATGAATTTCATTTGTATTAATATTCCTTCCTATTATTATTAATCCATTCTCTTTTGCAAAACCCCGTTATTATGTGGATTACTAGTTGCGGCCTCACTTTGCCATAAGCTATATTTCACACCACTTTCATTTTTCTATCCCCCATTCCCCCCCCCCCAAACAAAAAACATGAAATATGCTTCAAAACCATGGGTACGACATAATATTGAAGAGAAGGGATGATAATAGTTATTTCGTGGCTTTGTGGCCATAGGCTATCGAGAGCAGGGCGGGGGGGGGGGAGGCTGCACCCCGAGATTTTTAAATTTAATTTTACTAGTAGCAATAGTCGGGCACCAATAACCTCATTTCGGGCTGTGAGATTGTCTATTTTTCGTTTCGTCAATTATATTCTATGACAACATTATACTTTGACACTGTGTCAAAATTTTAGAATTTAAAAATTGATATTCAGCCAAGCATCCGCACCCCGGCCCGCCCCTCGAAATCACGCCCGTTTGCCTTTGTTTGTGACCCTTATTTTCATCGTAGTAGGTCCATGTTTTCATGCAGTCAATTATAACATGCAGTAATTATGCACCCTGCTCTAATTTAGCTTGCACGAATTCCGACTTCAGTTCCAGCTTCAGTTACCTACGATGAAAATCCTGGGTTCGTATCACACCCATTTATTTTGTTTATTTCACTTTGGGAGCTCGACATCAGATAGTATTTCCATTATCGTTTATCCTCCTTCGGTTTGTTATTCGACTCGATAACATCCATTGCGTAATCTGTATAGCGGTTAATTGTGTAAAGAGAATTCGATTTAATTAACGGTATAGTCTGTCAACACAGGCCTTATTTATTTTCACGTTTAAAATCGACACACCCCCATTTTTGTTTTAAATTAATAATGACGTGAAGAGAATATTTTTAACTTGGGATTTTCTTTGGAGACAGACATTAAACAAATATTCCAAAAACAAGGGATAGTTGACCGTCAGCGGGTATTGGATGAAATGCTTGTGTGACCGTTCAAAAGATAGAATATATTATTATCTTTGCATTATCAAGTTGCCTATAATTGAATTTTGAAAATCGAACGACCTTCTTTCGATTTGGTCATTGTTTTTCCCATATATACAACTTTCAAAACAGGAGGAATACTGGACATGTGAACGCTTTGTTGGTGATTGGAATATATACAGTGCGTCCCAGAAAAAACGAGACCGAGAATTATTTGAGGTTTATGATAACTTAATCACAATTCTAATTGATAAATGACACACATTTGTAAAGCCTAGATCCTCCTCTTTCATTTAATGAAACTCATATAATTCATATTTCACGCATGGGTGATTCAAATCAATTTGAAGAGAGGAAACCAAAGAGTCATTTTGTTGGACGGTATCTGAATTTCAAAGAGAAAATCACATTTCTAGAAAGTTGAGTTTCTGCCCTTTCATATGACACCTCAGTTAGGAAAAATGAGCTAGGAATAACAAAGTTCTTGTTGTTTAAAGTAGTGCTAGCATTTCCATAAATTCATTTAATGAATTCGTTTTCACTGGCTCCCTGCCGTAGCAACAAACGGAGTTGGCAAAAGATTAAAAGATAAAGGTGAGTTCTGGTAATGCGATTGCATTGTGAAAGAAAAGGTGTGGAATGGATCAGAAAAGGTTGATCATAAATTATAGCATATAAGTATTGGTGTGTACTGCAAGGTTGTGGAGTCATCAAAATCATCATAAATTTAGCCCAGCCTTGGTAAAGTAACAATCACTGTACACAGAAAGATGTATATGGGACAACACAAATGGTGTCGGGGCTAGTACTACCTTGATTTCCTCATCTTTCTACGCTCATTACTCAGCCAGTATTTTCTTCCAAAAATGTTTGGCATATGACATTTATTTGTAATCTTGAACATTCAGTGTAAGTTTCGTTAGATTCTGTGAGAATTCAATTTCTTTTTTTTACCAGAACTCAAGTTTATCTTTAACAACCGTTTCGTTGACAATCAGCCGTAGACGAAAGACTTCATGCATGGCTGATGCTTATAAGTATCGGCTTTCATGGTGATGTATACAGTCAGTAGGCTTGTGAGAGATAGAGAGAGGGGGGGGGGGGTCTTGAAAAGGAATGTTGGTAATTGTTCTATATGACTGTATCCCATATTGTTATAGACACGTAACTATCCGTCATCTGCGTTGATTTATATATAAATGGGCGTTTTTCTCTTTATGTTCAAAAGCCTGCTTATTGATTTATCAATTTTAATTAAGCTTTAATTTGGAATGTGCTTTTTTGTCTCCCGTTTTGTCTTTGTAACCCCTATTTTTTTTTTTCACTCTCTCTCTCTTTCTTTATCCCTCTCTTTCCCTTACAGTTACATTCTCTTTTTTTTGTCGGAATGATTTTCTTCTAGCTCTTTTTTTCATTTCATTTAAAAAATAGATGCCACTGTCTCCTTCGCCCTCTAGAATTAGACCTCGTGTATGTTAAAGTGCCATTTGAGGCTTTTGCAAGGTGTACAAGTCATTTTTTTATTGTGGATTTTGATGGATGTCTGTTTTTTGTATGTTTTTGTTTTGTTTTGATTTTTGTTGTTGTTATGTTTAGTTTAAACTTCTGTTTTTACGAGCCCTTCTTCCCTTTTCCCTTTTCTGTCTCTTGCTCTCGGGGAAATAGCCTACATCAAAATAGTGATTCCCGAGAATCGTTCTCACCCCTGGATAGGGTGTGACATGTGCCCCCCCCCCCACCCACCCTGCCCGAAAAAGTAGAAAATTCATGAAGTGACCCAAGCGCCTTTGTCCAATCTTTGTTTGTTTCAAAGGCCGAATGCTTAAAGATAAAGTTGAGTTCTGGTCGTGCGATTGCTTTTATTCAAAGACACCGTGTGGAAGCAATCGGATAAGGTTGATCATAAAGCATTCTGTGAGGTTTTGGAATCATCAAAATGATATGAAATTTTCTTTTTTTTCTTTTTTTCTTTTCTTTCTTTCCACTTTTTATTTAGATACTTTCTGAACAAAAACAGTATTCGTGACACGCTATTCGCGCCATGTACCCCCCCCCCCCCCCGCTCCCCCTTCCCGGCTGCTATCGACTTAAGCATTCATCTTGATTATTTTACTTACCTCCATACCTTCAAGTTTCCAATTATATATAAGCATTTTTATGTGTGTGTGTGTGTATTTAAGTTGTCACTTTTTATGCAAATCAATCATATTATGTACCATTATTGTTATTTGAATGTTTTATATTGTATTTATCAATAAATGCAGAAACATCTGCTTTAAATTAATCCTTTTCAGGGGACATTTTTTCTATGACACTATTCCACACTAACATAAAAAAGAATGAAAAAGTTTCAAAATTATATTTTCACTTTTCCCAGAACTCAACTTTCTCTTTAAGCTATATAGCAATTTCCTAATTACCAAACAGACTAGGGGCTCATAGCTAGTCGATGATGACAGTAAGATAAGATGGGAGATAAACGTCGAATTAGGGAGGCACGCGAGAGTGGAAAGCGACAAGGCCGATTGGTTTATTTGGTAGGCGGTAGGTCTAAAGGAATGAGATAGACCATCATGTAGACCCACCTCGCTGGTCTAGTCCGAGTGATTGGCCTCACCTGCGATGGAATGACCATCTTATCAGAGGTCCTTTGTCTCCTCATCATTCCCAAAATTGCAGCTTTCGTGATCTTTTTATTATTCTTACCACACCAAGACATAGTTTGTCTTGTACCCTGGTGATTTCGTTTCCCGCAAATATATTACTTTACCACTCATACCTATTGTGTTAATTATGTATTTCCAAGATAATTAGTAATTTTTAAAGAAAATATTTAATTGACTATAATCTGAACGGGAAGCAATATAATTGCAAAGTTAGACCATGAACCATGGTTAAACAAACTTGAGTTCTGGTAAAAAAAAATTAAAAAAACACGAATTCTCATAGAATCTAACGAAACTTACACTGAAATAATGATAGTATAGTTTGTTCAAGATTACAAATAAATGTCATGTGCCAAACAATTTTGGAAGAAAATGTATACTGGCTGAGTAATGAGCATAGAAAGATAAGGAAATCAAGAAAGTACTAGCCCTGACATATGTCCCATATACATCTTTCTGTGTACAGAGGTTGTTACTTTACCAAGACTGGGCCAAATGTATGATGATTTTGATGACTCCAGAACCTAGCAGTACACACCAATACTTACATGCTATATGATCAACTTTTTCTGATCCATTCCACACCTTTTCTTTTATAATGCAATCGCATTACCAGAACTCACCTTTATCTTTAATGAGGGTTAGAAATTAGAATTGTATACATTATCACCAAGCTTATTACAAAACAGTGTACCACATAATACCGGTGCGGTGTCATATATAAAATGACATATATTTATTACCATCAGTTTTTACTTAGGCAAATATAACATGCGACCAATGACTATAGAGGAATAAAAAGAATCAGAATGTAATGATGTTTCACCATAACAAGATGGAAGGTACATTTAAAAAACGGACTGAACCATGGTGATAAAACATAACGGTGCCACAATTATATAGTCACACTTACTTCTCAAGATCAAGGTCACTCCCTCTACTGTCAACGGCGAAGCTGTCTTTAGACTTCAGCTATCTACTGCAGACGATGCGACGATTGAAGAAGTGTGTGTTCGGGGAATTTCAGTTGATCTTGGCTCAGCCTGTTTCTTTTTCTCTCCTGTTTGAATCTTTCAGAAGCAGTCATCAAATCTTGAACGGTGATTTCAAAAACTGAGAAGAAGTTCTCAGGGATGTTTAGCGACAATGTTGGCATATCCACCAGCACTGTGATTCTCCTGCATCACAATTTGATTGAAATCCAAAAAGGGGACTATTTTCGGCCAGTAAAAACCCAAGATGCGTTTGGATATTCCAACACGAGAGATGTTATGTAACGCCGATTGTGATGACTTTGGTCAGACAGGACCAAGAAAGAGAAACTTAAACCGCGCCCAACTCCACTTTCTTTAAACCAATGAGATGCCAGAATGAGGATGATTGGCGCACAGAGCGACACCGTGTCGTGGACATATCTTTCGCACATTGGGCAGCCAAGATGAGGACACTCGGATATTTAATTTTGTTTCGCGGTCCATTCAGAAAGGTAATTATTTTTTCAGAATGTCGAAATGATACCAATTATCATCATCACCATC
>JAVYIG010006549.1:80000-116169 GCA_035222895.1 Strongylocentrotus droebachiensis
ATCGAAAAGAATGCGAGCAAATATTTATAATCACCTGATAAACTGTTAGGAAGTTTGGAAATCTCCTCCATGATCCATCTTCTCTTTCCCATCTTCATCCTCGCGCTTCCTCTCACCTCTCGTCATCTCTTACCCCCCCCCCCCCATGCAGTTCTATTTATAAAAAAGGGGTGGTCCATGGTCACAACATCTCTCTTTTCTTTTGATTCAGTCTCTCTCCTTCTCTCTCTCTCTCTCTCTCTCTCTCTTTCCCCTCAATCTCTATCTTCTCTCCCCTTCTCTCTCCCCCTCTTTCTCTCTCCTTTTCTCTATACCTCCCATATCTCCCTTCCTCTCTCATCTTTACCTGAATCATCTTCTCCAGAGCCGTTAAAACTTCAAAAGATAAACGCTATATAGAGAGTCGTTGTGCTGTTTGACTTATTTATTTAGACAAAGATTTAAGAGAGTATATTACATTCAATTGCAATATAGGATTGTGATAACGGTTTCAAATAAACGGTGTAGTTTATTTGTGTAGGCATAAAATAGGAAAATACAATTACAACTATTGCAATGCCATAAACCGTCGCGTAATTTCGCATTATGACGTAAGATGTTGCCCTATATGCAAAGATCTGTACAATGTTCAAAGAAGAAAAAATTAACGGGGATAAAAACAATATCATCAAAAGATTATGCTAATAATAAGATCGTTAAGATTTTAAACAAACAAAATCAATTCAAGGGCATGTTTATCCATGCACATTTCAACAAAGTTCCTGACGTCCAAAAGTGTTGGTTGGTTGGTTGGTTCTTCGTTTAGATGGCGCTCTTCAATCTCAAAGATTATTTGCGCCAGTCAATTTCGTGTATAGCTTTGGCGTGGGCTTCTGAAATCAAGCCCACGAGCGACTTTCCTTGGTGAAATGAAATTAATAGTGATATGGTTTTATTAAAAAAAAAAAAAAAAAAAAAAAAAAAAGCTGCAATATTAAAATTGCATAAAATGCACATAAAAGGCGAGATGGGAGTTAGTTGCAATTGTTCATGGAAAAACCGCAAATACTTCATTTTATATATTATTACAGGATCGACATAAGTTAAGGGGATCCCTGATAGCTTTAAAAGCTATCTAAAACGATTAGTATCGTATATGTAACCCAATAATTCACGAGTAAAAATTTGGTTAGACATCAATAATTGTTTCAGATTGGGGTTGTTCAATTTAATCCTTTCTTTTAAGAGACGTCTATCTTTGTCGTATTTTGTACAATAGAAAATAAAATGTTTAATTGTTTCATCTTCTTGACAAACTTCACAAAGACCAGTATCGTGTTGGTTAATTTGAAAAAGGTAATAATTTAAACTACAGTTACCTACTCTTAGTTGTTGTATCAAGCATTCTTCTCTGCGAGATAGGCCTTGTCTATGTATGGGCTTTGAAACGTCGCTATGTAAAGCATATAAAAATCTACCGTGTTCTGCATTGTCCCATTCTGCTTGCCATAATTTGTTATAATGGATCAAACGAGAGGCTGCCAATTCACTTCTTGTATTTGGTATAACTATGTCTATACACCTTTTCATGGCTCCTTTTTTGGCAGCCCGATCTACGATCTCATTGCCCCTAAAATCGCAATGTGACGGAATCCATTCGAAAGCAACACAAACATCCTTAAACTGCAAAATATTAATTATGGATAAAATTTCATTTACAATAGCACATCTAATAAAGTATGAATCGATCATTTGTAAAGCTGACAAAGCGTCGCTAAAAATTACCACCGAAGAGGATTCAATAAAATGTATTAATCCACTCTAGTGCCATTAGTATGGCCACTAGTTCTGCTCTCATAATGACATGGGATAATCTAAAAAATTTCACCACATTATAATGAGACACATAAAATGCGGCTCCTGTCTTCCCATCCTCGAGTTTAGAACCATCTGTATATATATGTAAAAACCCATTCCATGAATTTCCAATGCTATCTAGAACAATCGATTTTATTTCAAATGGAGGCATTTCCTTTTTTTGCACTTTGCCATGGTGTTCGAAAGACACTTGTGGTCGTGCTAACACCCATTCTGGGATTTTCGGCAATAAGTTGGTTTGCCCTTCCACCACTACTTCGTCTCTAAAGGATCGCAGTTTAAAAGGTCCTTCTCCTATCTTCCATTCTAAGTTATTTAAATCATAGTCATCACCCAATACTTCTTTTGTTGGGTGGTTTAAAGTACTAGACAGTAAATAAACTCGAAAGTTATCATTTAACAACCTTCTACGATATCTCAGAGGCAGCTCCCCGGTCAAAACTTGTAAAGCCTCCAAGGACACATTGTGTATTGTGCCTGTAATAATTTTTAAGGCTCTGTATTGGATAGAGTCAAGTTTTTTTGTTAAAGATATACAAACAGAATCATACATTTCACTCCCATAGTCCAAAATGGATAGGATAAGTCCTTTATAAATCATCATCAAAATCTCATACTTACTTCCCCAGGGGGTGCCGGAGACACAACGTAGCAAGTTTATTCTTTTCTTACATTTATCAATGATAGAATCTATATGGACAGACCAAGTTAAATTGGAGTCAAACCTCACACCAAGGAACTTATACTGCTCGCATATAGGCAGATTACGTCCTTTTATTTGTAGAAGAATATCTTTCTTTTGTTTGTTGGTAAAGACTAATACTGCAGATTTGGTAGGGGAAACGTTTAACTTCCACGTCCAACACCATATCTCAAGCTCATGCAGGGCCTCTTGTAAATTCCTGCGGGCCAGCTCTAAATCCTTATTTGAACACCAGATTGCAATGTCATCAGCATAGCAAGATAATTTAACATCACTTACATTTATCTTGAGATCATTTAACATTAAAGTAAATAATAAAGGACTTAATGAACTTCCTTGCGGGATTCCATTTTCTAACGTGTAGTGGCGAGACATATAGTTATTTATCCTCACATTAGAAATCCTACTCAATAGAAATGCTTTTATAAAAAGTAACATTTTTCCACCAATGCCTAAGATAGATAATTTTCTTAGTAGACCTGTTTTCCATAGCGAATCATATGCTTTTTCTAAATCAAGAAAGACCGCTACGGTATATTTTTTACTTTTCAAGGATATAATTATGTATGTCCGTCTCCAATCTCACTAAGTGATCTTTGACATTCCTATATTTGCGGAAGCCAGATTGAATACGATTTAATAGTCTGTTTTTTTCTAGAAACCACGTCAGGCGATTTTTTATCATTTTTTCCATAATTTTAGAGAATGTTGATATCAACGAAATCGGCCTATAAGAGGTCACTTGAGTCGGATCTTTTCCGGATTTCAAGATTGGTATTTGAATAACCTCATACCACTGATGTGGAAAAAGTGAGATTTTCCAAATGTCATTATACAAGTTTAATAAATACACGAGTGCCTTGTTCGGCAAATTCTTAATCATAATTAAATAAATATCATCCTTACCGGATGAGGAGTTTTTCATCTCCTTTAAAACATTCCCCATTTCACTCATGTTAAAGTCATCATTGATACAATCATCATCATTTGTTGCAGAATTATTGTACAAGATATTTTCGTTTTCATTTTTAGTTACGGAAAGTGATTCATCAACCGATTTAAAATAGGTTGCCATTGCATTTGCTTTTTCCTCAGATTCTTTCAAGATATTTCCGTCTACAAATAGATTGTGAAAGATGTGCTTGTTCATGAAAAAGATTGTCCGCTAGCTGGCGCTCTTTTAATAAGGTGATAGACAGTCATCTGAAGTCTGAACCATCATTCTTTGGTATGGTTATGTTCACGTTATGCGCATGACATCAGTCCAGTTATAGACTCTCTAAAGTGTTGGAGAGCTCCAAATTCGAGTAAATTTAGAAGGCAGAAATTGCCACAAAATGTGCAAAGATTTCCCCCAAAAGGGTTTGAAGAATATTGATAAGCAAATACATAATTTGGGTTGGCTGTTATATACGCAGAAAAAAAAAGATTTTTGTATTATTTCATCAATATTCGACTTCAAACACATTCGTTTTGAAAACCCTTGCAGAAATGTGTTTTAAATTACATCCTCTTTCACATTATTGTACAGTTTTAATGAAATTTTGCCATCAAATTTGTGCGGCTCCCAGCACTTTAAAGGGGCTTTGATAAAAGAAACGTACACAATATTTTTCTCTATTATATTATTATTATAATATTCACTTTTCCGATAATGCAATTAACAAAGTATTAACCATTGTGATCGAAATTTGATGTTCTTGTTAAGACTCTCTGTCATTCACTAAATGAGGAACGGTTTTATTGACTCATTGAGGCATCATAATATATATTCGACAAAACAAATAGATAAAATAGACCAAACTTCCTTGCTGCTAATAACTGTCCATGAAGAGTAATAATGAGAATATAACGAACAAAATGACGATTTCACCATGGGTACCTCTGCGTGAAACTTAAATATTTACATCATCTATTTTCTGCAAAGATTATAATCTCTCACGAAATACCTGGCGGGATATCAGAAACTTTTCATATTTTTGGTTAATTTACTCATCTCGCGATGGGGCATTGGGTTCTTTCTCCTGATGGCTCTAAAATGATTACTTCCGAGAGGAAACTGATGAGGGGGGGGGGGGAGGGTGAGGCGCAGTGAGGGTGGGGGAAAGGGTATGAAGCAGGAGGAAGAGAGGAAGACGTGAATGGAGGTGTAAATGTGAGGAGAAAAAAGGGAAGAAAAAGGTGAGAGATGGAATGGAGAGAGAGAGAAAGAGAGAGAGAGAGAGAGGGGGGGGGGGGAGGAGGAGGGAAGAAACAGAGTGTGTGTGAGAGAGAGAGAGAGAGAGAGATAGAGAGGGGAGGGAAGATGAACAGAGTGTGTGAGAGAGAGAGGGAGGGAGAGGGAGATAGAGAGGGAGAGAGAGAGAGAGAGAGAGAGAGAGAGAGAAAGAAGAAGGTGTATTGTGTTTCTACTATAGCTTACTTTTGTCACTGTTGTTGACCATTTTTATTAAAATATTATTGTAAAAAATTGCCATACGTTTTGGTGAGTTCCCCGGCCCCCCTACACCCCGCCCCGCTTCAACCCATTTTCATCCCCCTCCGTAGTTCAACTTCAAAAATTAATTGAGAATACCTTTTTCGATGATCTCGCAGGGGAGAGGGGTCCATCTTGACAATACTCTGGTCGGGTATTGACAGATTCCCCTTCCTGCTAGAATTATGTTTCATCAGGCTGTATTAGCCGTATTACAATGATCTTAACTGGATGACTCATCAATCCCAGCGTGATAGAGAGAACACAGGAGATGAAGAAAATTGTGAATAGTATAGGAAATAAGTTTCTTCAAATTATAACATGAAGAGAAAGTCTAAGATAATGATTATCATATATATATGCAGACGCAGATCCAGGGGGCTGGGGCGAGCGGGCCTTGCCCCCCCCCCGCCAAAAAGAAAAAGAAAAAGAAATTGTGACCTGAAATATACCTTCTTTTTTTTTTACTCGAGGGGGGGGGGGGGGGGGGGGTGGGTGTTGAGCAAAATATCGGCCGGCGCGATTTTCAAATTTTCGGGGGCAAAAAATAACAATAAAATAATTAGTGCTTACTACCCCCCCCCCCCCCCCCTTGCCCCCCCCCCCCCCCCCCCCCGCCACTAAGCGAAATATCGGCCGGCACGATTTTCAAATTTCAACACACTAAATTTCAAATTGATTTCAAATTTGGGCCTCCCCCCTTAGAAATCCTGGATCCGCACCTGTATAAATTGTGCTATTTACTGTACTCATTACTGTTTGACAATAAATAATTTCTTTACCTATAGACTATTGAAGACTTTAAAGGTGATTTCTGAGGAAAATAAATGTCGACATGCCTTCCTTTAAATTGAGATCTTAGTAGGCATATCTACGTATATACGTCATATTTAAGATTTTAAAATGGTCTATTGAGGTTATTCACAGACAGTACTTACAAACATCATTCATAATGGCCATCGTCTTCAGCATAAACATCAACGCCATCATCATCATCATCATCATTATCATCATCATCATCATCATCATCGTCATCATCACCATCATCATCATCATCACCATCATCATCATCATCATCGTCTTCAGCATCAACACCACCACCATCATCATCATCACAATCGTCATCACAGTCATCATCATCATTATCATCATCATCATCATCATCATCATCATCATCATCGTCACCATCATCATCATCATCACCATCACCTTCATCATCATCACCATCATAATCATAATCATGATAATGATCATCACCATCACTTTCATCATGATCAATATCAAAATTAACATGGCCACCACCATCTTATCCACCACAACCACTCAGCATCGCTATCATCATGATCATTATTAATATCAACACCATCACCACGCCCATCATATTAAATGCATCACCACCACCACCACTCACTCAGCGGCATCACCATCCTCCTCCTCCTCTCAGTGTCCCACTATCCCCTCCAACGATTAAAGTTATGAGAGACACAGGAAAAATGGAAGACGGATAAAAAGTGGAAAGTGATCCTGTGACATAGTGCAGATTAATATGATACTATGTTTTTAGACATGAGAAATGTAAAATAATGCTTCGCACATTTTATTATTACCCCCTGTGTGAAGACTGCCAGGGCGAACTCTTCGTTGACATGAAACGATATGACCCCTGCGCTAGTGACGTGAATGCATTTATTGTAGGCAGCGCTAGTTGTCGATTTGAATGCGAGTAATTGGGCGGCCTGCTACCACGGACTTACACCCATATCGAACTGAGTACAAATTTGCACGGAAGATTCACGTTTTACGGTAAGATGATATTCTGAATGTTATTCCAACGTATATAACATAGTTACCAATGGCATTTTAGAAATTAACGTATGGATTTTCGGTGTGTAAACTGTTAAAATGGCCGTGTTTCTGTGTGAATGATTGTGAGAACGAAGAGACCGGCGGCAGCGGATTAGCGCGAGCTCCCACCCCGCACAGTCAGGCGTCGTTGTTTGCTGTGCGGACTCCACCCAGCTGCGTTTGGCGGTAGTTGGTGACTGGCACGAATGGGTTTTGCCAGTGCCACCTGCCTCCATTGCGTTGGCATTAGGCTTGCAAATTCTTGCAAGCAGTTGAGTTTATGTGCTGAGTCTGGGTGTCACTTAAAATTATCATTTGTTAATGTTCTTTAATTTTAGCTAATGTCATGATTTTCTTCCTTACAATTACATGAGACCCAAACTGCCTGAGCTGAGCTGAGAGCGAGTGTTGTGGTTTATACATGTACATGTACAGTTGTACATCGGACTGTGGATTGCATCTAATTTGCAGTTCAAGTCCCGCCGCAGCACTGTAAATGTATTTTGGCAAGATATTAATCTACATTTGTGTACCTGGTACTAGTGGTACTGGTAGGAAAAAATTCCTTGAAATTAACACTTGAGCGCCTTCTAATATGGTATGTAGCTCGGCTAAAGCAGGGTAGCCTAATATTCATGATAATATAATAGACCTAGACCTATGTTTGCAATTCATACAATTTGTCTGTTTAAAGGGATAGTTGAGTTCTGTTTTCAGACCGCAAATGCCTTCAAAGTGCATGGTTATGGCTCTTATTCTTATCTATGACTTTATTATAGTGCCCTTTTAGAACCTAAATTTGCTATGAAGGTAATTTTAGACCCCAAAATGTGTGAAATTTAGCCAATACGATTATCAGCTCCACTTTAAAAAAGAACATGGTGACCGTTAATTAATTATTGAATTGAAAATAACAATACACGAACCGGCTAATTGTGGGTACTATTATAAGCAATACGAAAATGCCAACAAAAAAGCCAACATCAGCATTGGCTGAAATACGACGTAAAAGGCGTTATTTCGTTTTTTTCAACGTTTTTTTCAAATTTTTCAAAATATCTAATATTTGTGGTGGTACACAAGTATTAGAAATCGGTATATTTAAAGATGATTTTGTCATTTAAATATTATGTTCTTTCAAATTTGACACTCAGTTTTTCTCATTATCTCACAAACAAATTATTTTGTGTAGCACCTCTGCAACAGAACTCAACTATCCCTTTAAGACTAGATCTAGATAGAGAGCAAAATTTTGAAATCATCAATTTTATAAAAGTCGTATTCAACCAAAAGTTCACACCAAGTGTATGATGAGGTGTTGGGCGTCCTGACACTGAACAAACTTAAAGGTAAAGACCAGTATTGGCAACGCCCCAATTTCAAAAAATGAAATGGAAGCTCTCATTACCAATCATGTGAAAGAATATGTTTTGACTAATACATGATGATAAAAAAATTGCCGGGAAACCGCCTACTAATTCATATATTTGGTAAATTCATTTCTCTCATGGTCTGGTGAGAGAGAAAGGGTAGTCCCATATACATGTACATCTTTCTGTGTATAGTGCTTGTAACTTTACGAAGAATGAGCCAAATTTCTTATCATTTTGATGATTCCAGAACCTTGCAGATGCTAGATGCTAGATGATCGACCTTTTCTGATCGATTCCACAACGTTTCTTTCACAATGCAATCGCATGACCATTACTGGTCTTTACCTTTAAAGACTTCTCTTTTGTCTTCAGATTTAACAGAAAATATTCATCAAATATCAATAACCACCATTTTGTCCTTTGGAATATTGCCCAACATACATCTACATGTAAGTCTTAAAAGGTTTAATAGGAAATATTGCTTGTAAACTTCTTCAAATTGCCATTTTAATTCAGCTGTCCGAACACACAACGTCTGGGTATGTATTGTAGGCCTACATGTGTGGGTCACAGAGTTGTTATAGCTTTGTTCATTCAATGATTCATGTTCAGAAGGTCAGGTCTATTGTTGCTTGATCAATGGATAATTCGGTTGTAAAAGGATCCCATCTCCCACACAATATACATGTTTGTAAGCTGTGTAAACAAAGGTTTTTATGGGCAAAATGTCACCAACTGATACTGTTGTAATTTGATAAGTTCTATTGTTCCGTGGTAGAACAGAGCTCCAACAACCAATGGCCCTATTCATGGGGGGTCAATTCAATACAATGCAAGTCAAATGTACAATGTTTGCATACAGTATAGTCACTATAGATATGTGCATGGATGTGTACAATGTACATGTACTGCATTTTTGACATGATTAGTTTGTTTGCAATTTTGCAAACCACAATTGGTTGTCCTGCAGCTCTGTATGGTCTTGGCTATTGTAATATGCACAGTAGATCTGTTCACATGTTGTACTGTAGGCTTATAAATGTATGCACTTTATAAATCCAGATTATCATTAGATACTTAAGCCTAGTCTGTTTAGAACCATAAGGATTTACAGTCATATTAATCGTACCTGTATTTATTGCCCCTTGATTGTGGCACCTTAAAGAGAAGGTTGAGTTCTGGCTGGGAAGAGGTGAAAAATAATTTGTGAGCGTTATCATTCTTATTATGCAAGTGTGGAAGAACATCAGATAAGACATGTTCCCTGAAAAGCATGGCTCTTCAAATGCCTTCATACAATATGTCATGTAAAATCGTAAAACTCTGGGGTAGGATTTTTACGCCACGTGTTCGTGTAGTCCCATATACATCTTTCTGTGTACAGTGTTTGTAACTTTACCAAGACTTGGCCAAATTTCTTATCATTTTGATGATTCCAGAACCTTGCAATACACACAAATTCTTATATATGCTACATGTAGATGATCAACCTTTTCTGGTCGATTCCACACCGTTTCTTTCACAATGCAATCGCATGACCAGAACTCAACTTCGTCTTTAAAAATAGAGACAAACATCATACATTTATATAGATCTGCATGAGTAGGTTTATGACTAGAACATTCGCCTGATTACATGTACATGTACAGTGTAAGCTGCAGTCATATTGATAAAAATGCCTTTTGGTTTTGTTCATCAGTCAGCTCTTTTGAATTTAATGTGAAAGCTTTTTTTATTCTTCTTCAAAACTCAAGGTAGATTTTCCTATTAAAAATGAACATGACGGAGGAAAGCTACTTTCTTTGCACAATTTTTTAATTTTTTGTTATAGACATGTTATGTAGGCCTACCATAACATGTACATGCCTATTAGGGCCTATTACTATTAGATATTGCAGGCTCATAGATATTGCCAACAATAAAATACAGCTGACTTGTGAAACCAATTGATGTATTGGCAGTAGCATTCAGGAGGTGTGAGGTCGACCTACATGTATTAAATGCACTGGAATACTAGCTATCTATTTTCACAGGTTGGAAGTATTGATTCCTTATGTTAATTAAGAGGATGTAATCAGCTCACTGCACAGAGACCATCTGCTCCCAACCATTGTTTGTATCAAATGCCCTGTTCATATCTGGTATCTAGTACTATCTAAAATTCCTAATCCATTTACAAATGGCATAAAACGGCTCTACATGTACAAATGTTATGCCTGATTGTATGGTTGTGCTGTATGCAACAGCAGATAGGAAAGGGTACTAGAGTACTTCACGTACAACTGAATTTTGCGATAGATTTGATTTCTGCTACTTGTGCTAGCGACTAGCGTCATTCTGGGCTTTATTTGTGGACATTCTTGTACACTGTATTATGAAGCTTTGCCAAAGTGCTGGAATATAAATGTGGCAGATAATAAAATGACAGAACAGTTTATAGCTTTCTTTTTATACACTAAGGCCCAATGTGTGACTATACATGAAGCTATGGAAAAGAGCAATTTGTTCTCAGTTACTACGGTAGTCCTCACTTTTGATCTTGTAGTATAGTGTTAAAAAAAAAAATGGAAAACTAAATTACACATGTGTAATAATTCTCATTAAATGCAAACTACTGTATACATGTATATTTTTGAAGGCCCGGTTCGAGTCTCACCGCGGCACTAATGTCCTCTGGCAAGACATACATTTTATCTACATGTATATTTGCCACTCTCCACCAAGGTGATGTAAATGGCTACCCTTCATTGCCTCGGCGTCTTACTGGGGTAGTTCGGCTTACATGTATGCCAGGGTAATAATAGAATAGCGTCTTAGACCTGTACATACTAGCAAATAAGCAATATTCTCAGGATGTTTCAGAATGGAACTATACTGCAGAATTAAAAGTACCTGTACCATGTGTACAGTGTACACTCCATAATCCATATCCTTGCAGGGACTGTAATTCTGATTAATAACGAGTCTGCAATATTAGTTTTTTTGTATGTGAACATGGCTATTGACTGCTTTTGGCTGCTGAAATATGTGGGAGTATTTATCACCTCATTGTTCATACTACTACATGTACATACGTGTACATGTGTATATATAGACGGAATACATTTTGCACGTTCATTGCATTTCTATTCTTGGGGCAAAGGTGTTTTGAATTGCCTTCTGTACCTTTGTCAAGGGCACTATTGTAGCATTTACTATGAATTTAATTGTTGTGGGCGTCTGACTTTGTCAGTATTTTTCTGCATGAATACATTACATGTATTTGTAAATGTACAATTTATGTGCACACATTTAGTTTTACATTCATTTTCTCCTTTGCTCATTTTGTATTGTAAATGTACCTTTAATATACTGTACATGTATGTTTAATATGTTCCTTAATTACACATACATACAAAATACATATATGTACATGTACAATGTATGTATGGCAGGGTTTGACACTAACAAATCTAGGTGTGGACCCCCGGCCCCCCCACTCAGGTTTCGAAATGACCGCATGCGTGTTGCCAAAATGTCCTTTTCGTAACAAAAGAAAAAGGTCGACCCGTATTGACTTTACACACCGGACTTTTGCTGAAAAGGGGGGGGGGGGGGGGGGGTGCTGAAAAAGGCTTGTATACAAAAGAAAAAGGTCGAGCCGTATTGACTTTACACACCGGACTTTTGCTGAAAAGGGGGGGTCGGTTGGAACACGCATACATGCGTACCCTAAATAACACTGAGTGGGGGGGGGGGGGGGGGGGGGGGGGCTGGGTGTGGACCCCCAAATTTCAATTTTGTTTTTACATAGGGCTCATGCATACACCAAGACTATTAAAAGATGAATCTAGACCCCCTTCTAAAAAATTAGTGAAGAGTCTTGCATGTATTGCAAAGCTAGGGATTAGTAATTGTAGTTACAAATTATCTTATTTCTTTCATATAAAACAGATTGGAAATTCTTTTTCCTGATGAACTTAAATGCAACTCTGAATACACAAATACAGTAGTACCGGTTACCATTAACCTGTGAACCTGCATAATACCTGGGGAATGCAATTTTTTGGAATATCCTTTGGAGTATAATCCTGAAAGCAGTGGCAGGAAATACTCCTGCAGGTGCTCTGTTTCGCGTTGGCACAATTCTTCTGTGAATGTGCCAAGCGTAACCTTGATTTGATTCCTTTGCTGGTAATTACAGGAGAAGTTGAGTTATAAATACTCATGCTTTCATATGAGATGGTCTACAGAATCTGGAACAATACGCCTTCCTTAGAAACAGCGAAATGATAGAACAAGAATTAACAACAAAAAAGGAAATGTGTTAAACCTTTCTTTTTCTTTTTCTTTAAAGCCCCACTGTCGTTCTTGTAGCGACTTGCTCCCTCTATATTGAAAACTTCCCCAATCGGTGCCTGTTGATCCCCAATGATCCTCTTTTTCTTATGTTAGTTGAGAGCTGAGTTAATGAGATAGCCACCTGTCAGTGACCTCGCTGTGTGGTCTAATCCCTTCTGGCCCAGTAGTATTGACGGTCCTTAAACTTTAAATTATTTTTGGTTAAACTAAAGTTACTTAAAAAAATAAAAAAATACCTACTGTAAATCTTGTCTAAAATATTGTATGTACTCATTTTCAACACCATTTTTTTATCAGGTAGTGCTGACAAAAAAGAGTATGCTGCATGAAATCATCAATTGAAATGTTATTTGTCATGCCAAAGGGCCAACATGTACATGTACATTTCGTTTTGACTTAATAAGATGTATTTGTTTGTTTTGTATGTGGTGTTTGTGTTCCTCTTTTGTTTTTTCAAGTTTTGAATAATTCAATGCATTCAGTCACCACCTTTCATTGCACCTTTGCTGTAATAATCTTCCATGATTAGTTGATAGACCTTGTGCATCCTGGCAGGCAGGCTGGGGAAAGCTATTCGCAGTCGGTATGGTGCTCGGCAGGTGTGATCAGGTGTTTGGCAGCTCTAATTGATATGTCCTGTTAAGACCTTTAATCAACAGGATTAGAGCAGGATTCTAAATATTACCTGTCTACAGTCGCGTTTGCACAATACCAAAAGCATGTTTTCAGGATCGTAGTACATGTACAGTATGTACAAATGCAATGAATTTGATTTTTTCTGTGTTAATAGCTTGCAGCTCCGTGTTTGTGGTGTGGGAAGTCCCAACTCTCGGACAGGCCCCCAATTTGTTACGTTGGAGTGATTAATAGTTAACTTTAAAAAAAAATTGTTCCCCCCAGGGAAATAAAATACTTCACAAAATACTTTGGGCAGTTCAGGGCTACTTTTCAAGCTTGCTTGCATGAAAATAACACTCTTTAATTTGTTTTGCATTGAACTCTATGCAAATTTTGGGGGCTTTTTTATGTTTTTTTTTTGCTCTTTTGAGCATTTTGAGAACTAATTCGCCCCGAGCTCCTGTGTATTTTTTTCACTGGTTCCCCCAATACACCTCACACATCAAATTAAGAAAACAGTAACATGCAAAACAAGATGATAATGACACATGTACCTCAAACAGATGATGACTTTAATTTTGCCTCATTTACAATCTCCAACGAATATGAACGCATGAATATTCAAAGAAAATCATAAACATTGTACATAGCCAGCTATAATGTAGGCCACAATTGACCACTAGTGAATTGATTTTTGCTGAAGAATAATATTAAAAAATGTATTATAAACCTGACCGAGTCGAACGATCACAAAGAAAAAGTGCAACGTGTGCATGTACAGTAGGCCCTGCCCAGAGAAGTGCTGTAAGGTGAAAAGGAGCTTTTGTAAAGGAGCTTTGAATAAGAAAAAAAAAAAAAAAGTGCCTTAGGGTAAATCCAAACAGCCTTGTAGACAGAAGATGACCCTGGTGGATGGATGTATTCAGTTTTCATGTTTGAATACTTGTGAGTCACAACTGAATAACCAAGCATGGCACAGTCAATACATCACAAGAATTACAAGTGCTTTCTATGGGTGCTCGTCAAGTTCTGATGCATTACAACAGGGACCAGACACGCTCTATACCGCAGACATTCTCACACGTTTACCATGTTTACAGGTGTGCCTTTTTTTTTGGTGTTCCTCATATATTGGAATAATAATCATTTGATTTTAGTCTGCTTTCCTGAGGATACAAGGTACTGAACATTATTACTACCGCAGAACTTTGAGAAAAATCACGCTGTCATGATAAATTTGTTCAAGCACTCTAGGAAATTTTCTTCCTGCAAATGTAAGAGGTAAATATTCTCTATTTTCTAGATCTGAGCCAGGAACAGCAATTGCAAAGGACCCTCATTTTTGTGGCCAGGATCGTTGATTTGATCATTTTTTTCGAGGAGGATACTTAACTACTAGACCATAGCACCTTGTATTTTATGGGTGTTGCCTTTAATACCTCAGACTTGCACGAAAGTCTGGTTTTGCAGACTTAATGTCAAAGGAAACATCAAAATATTTTGAAGAAGCAATGGAAACTAGAAGTTTTGTTCACTTGAAAAAAAAAAAATTGTTTAGCAGGTCACTGCTTTTTGCAGGACCTGAATTTAACGGGTTTAAAGAAAGGGTTGAGTTCTGGGAAGAGGTTAAAAATTAATTTATTAATTTATGAGCGTTATTACTGTTTTTTTGCAAGGATGGAAGAAGATCAGATACTGTAAACATGTTCTCTGAAAAGCATGGCTCTTCAAATGTCTTCATATTCTAAATATGGCATGTAACATCGTAAAAATCAGGACGGATTTTTACGCCACATGTCGCGTAGTCCCATATACATCTTTCTGTGTACAGTGTTTGTAACTTTACCAAGACTTGGCCAAATTTCTTATCATTTTGATGATTCCAGAACCTTGCAATACACACCAATACCTACAATGTATGCTAGATGATCAACCTTTTCTGATCGATTCCACACTGTTTCTTTCACAATGCAATCGCATGACCAGAACTCAACTTCACTTTAAATGGAGAAGTTGGCATTAACGATTCAACGTTCAGCCATAAATCTGCGGCTAGTAATCGCAATTCAAGTGATCTTTGACATGTTAGGGGTTGAATTCAGTGAACAAACGGTCTTTTACTAAAAGTCCAGACTTGAATGGCATTGCTGTACCATACATGGCATTTGTTGTGGCTTTTGTTGTGGCTTCATGTACACATAATTACTAATTTGACCACATAATGACCTTGAACATAGCCTCACAAAGCATGTTCTAGATTTTAAACTTCATAATTCATCATTAACCACAGCTGCTGAGTAATATCGCCTAAAATACAGGTGGATATGTGTTTACCGGTACAGTTGGGCCCTGAAAGTTTATGTACAATGTACACCTGGAAGAAGAACATTTCAATCTCATTTTCACAACTGCTCTTTATATTCCTATCAGAAGTCGCATACGTGTAATGTACAGTACATGTACAGTATGTGTAAGTGTTTCAGAGTGATTATAAGTGATGTAAATTGTGAATGTATAAACTGTATACAAAACAGAAACTAAACTTGTCTGTCTTCCTGAGCAAAATAGCCAGGATGCAAGAATGGATGCAGGGTGTGCAGAAATTGTTACCGTTTCTTCTCGTGGATCACGTTTATTTTTTTTTGGTTCTGATTTCTGAAAAAGAAGGTATTGAGCCATACCACAAAATGTGGAATAATTGTCCCAAAAGGGTAAACTGTCTGATATAGATTGTGTTGAACCATCTGTACATGTTTATGATCCATATTTTTTGGACCCTGGTACAGTATAAACGTACACTGTACAAGTACTTGACTCCTAGGATAAGTGTGTTCAGTACAGTATTTACTCATGACAATTGTACAAATAAAAATACATCTACATGTACATGAACACATACAATGTCCTTGTTCATTTCTAACGTTCACAATGAATTGTCAAATGCATTCAATGTACATGTACATGTAGGTCTTCTCTTCTATGAAATGCATATTGCACTTTGAGCTAACAGGATCCTGTAATGCAATGAAACGCCTTTAAGTCAATAGAAACCTGCAAATAGCTGCATCGTGACTCTAATGAGAATGCGTGTGTGCAAAGCGACAATGGGGAGGAGGAGTTCAATCAGCCTTGATAAGAAATCGCACTCAAAACAATGACGTCATCTACTGAAATCGGCTCTCTGCATCATAATTGCATGTGATGTTAATCGATTTCTGTTATCTCTCTGCTCTTAATAGAGACTCCTTGTACTGTACATTCGTACGTGACCGTGACACAGATATTTTAGTAACACTTTTAGATTACAAGCGGGTAGCTGTGCAGACATATTACATGTTCTGTATCTCATCTTAAGGTGCTAATCATAAGGTGAAATTTCAGCTGATAGGACCATTATTTTCATATTTTGCCGTTATTCATTATTTAACCTTGATTTTGATAATGCACATGTACATTGGAAATCATCAGCAATAAAGAGAAGTACATGTAAGTGATGGTACATGATATTTGTTTGTGTGTGTTTGCTTTTGAGCTGGAGCAATGGGAAGAATAAATAGCAATAACTTTCAATGGAAATGTAAATGTTTTAGATGGTATTTGGGTAACCCGAGGTCGAAGAGCAATTGCAAGGCACTTTGCTAAAAAATTGAAATGAAATACAATGTGAAGTTACATGTAATAATAATATTATTTCCACAATTCTTTCTCTTCCATATCTCCAGAAACAGCAACAACGTATGGTGAACGAGTGACGCCATCTTCGAATAAACACTTTGGGACACCATATACCTCAATAGAACCACCTGAACAGCGGTTCCTTAGTTCCAGCTATGCAGGTGCATCAACAGGAGACCTGAGGAACACTTTCCCAACGCTTCAAGAAAACCTTAGGTGCTTCAGACCTACAAACAAACAAAACAGTCTCACAAAATGGCTGCATTTCGGACTAGAAGCTGCGTTTTAGCAGTCAAATTATGCCTATGGCTTACGATCCTTTCCTACACCACAGACTGTGTAGGGGCCCAGAACCCCATAGTGAACCCAGATGACCCCAGTACTATCATTTGGGGGGAGCTGCCCCCGGTCCCGACGGCTACCAACATGACATCCCCGGGAACCAGACCCAGTACCCTGGCCGCCATGGCCGAGGGATTTGTGGACCTCGTCCAGCCAAAAGGCTTGCCACTTGGTGAGTATTAATTACTTGGCATTCATGATTGTGAAGGATATATTGAGTAGCATATCCTGGGCCCCGTCTTACAAAGAGTTGCGATTGATCCTAATCAATCATAAGTCTTATAATCATCGCAAGTTTGCAGTCATCTATCTCTTATCTACATAGTTGCGATTGATCGATCACAAATAAGTTGTGATTAATATCAACTCTTTGTAAGGCAGGGCTCAGATGTTGAAAGAAAAGGGGAAACAGGGGGGGGGGGGGGGATTTCTCTCCAGCTCTAGGAGGATGAAAAACGTATCGAAGCAGCCCATGTACCGTATTTGCCGGCGTAAAGGCCGCAGTATTTTCGGGTGAGAAAAAAATCAAAAAGTCGGGTGCGGCGTATACGCAACAACAACAAAATTCAGCGGTCGAAACATCACGTCCATTTGCACGTATGGGACTATATGAACGGTAGCATGACTAGACAACGGTACAGGACAATTCTAGAATAACTCCACACAACCTACCGACAATTTTATGTTGCATAGTTGACATGAAGACGAAAAAACTTATTTTTCTAATAAAATCTGCCGATGGATCTAGATCTAAGTCCGTACCATTGCATCGCCAAAAAGTAAAAAAAGGGACAGGCCGTTACTTACGGAGCTAGCTGCTGCGCAACGCAACTGCGCAGGTCGAAAAACGCTATTTTGGATTACACCGCACATCGAGGTACATGTAGGGGTATTGTAGGATACCAAATCTGCGTACGATACAGTACTAGCTTAAAAGTCGATGAAGATCTGCTAAATTATGATCATTTTTTAGGTTAACTTCTTGTTGATTTATAAGAATATTGATGAATTTGGTATAGTTTGTAAAAAAAAAAGAGTGTTCTACAAGAAAATTACGATCATTTTGTTTGGTCCGTTTTTTTTCTTCTCTCTCTTTTTTTTTTTTTTTTTTTTTTTTTTCCTCTATGAAATGTCAAAGTTGGGGGCCGGCCTATACAGCGGTGCGGCCTTTACGCCGGCAAATACGGTACTGATTACTCCATACAGTACATGTATCTTAGCAGCCAACCGTCCCTATTTTGGAGGAATGACTTCTACTTTTTGGCCCTTTGTTATGAATCCTAGAATCCTCTTTTTTCTGTAAACTTCTGTGTAAAAAGTATACAAAATGACTGTACTCCTACTTTTGCCTTCTGGGATTCCTAATTTTTGCTTTGAAAGGTTGGCAGGTATGATGTAGGCTGCGGTGAACCACAGCGGTTTAAAGCTGCATTTCTTTCATTTGTTCTACATCAATGAAATTGAATCATACATGTACATGTAGGTAGGGATGAAACTTGTGCACTAGACCCTAATGTGCACATCAAAAGTCCTACATTTATGCGTACCACTTTAATGACTTGTACAACTGAATTTTTGTTTTATAAGATACAAAAATGAAACGCAGTTTGCTAATAAAACTCCACGTAAAATAAGTGAGCAAGCCTTGTGTTCTTTCTAATGGCATGATGATGAATCTCTTCAAGTTCATTCTTATTGAAGGGTGGCAGAATTGCAGTAGACTGACGTTAAGTACCGTGAGGATAATTTATTTTCAGATTGAAGTGGTAGTTGCCTGCTTGGCATACCAGAACAGCAGGGGGTACACATTATTTTAAAGCAGGAACCTTCTTAAATATCAGCAGTACACTACACATGAAGCCTGCACGTACATGTACATGTACATGTAGGTGCTGTTCAGGCTTACAGTGTACTGCACATCCTTGCTTCATGTAGTACATGTACATGTTATTGTATTTCATAAAGTAGTGCATCAAAATCAGATGAAAGTGGTATGCGTGCTGTAAAAATAACAATGGGGAGAATATATGATTGACATACATGTAAATGTGGAATACTCAAGTTTTGTTCTGCTACAGTGTAATAGAGAAATAGTGCTGGGGGGGGGGGGGGGATATCAAACTTGGTATTTTGAATTTACGAGCAGTTTCCACCTTCATTTAAACTGTGATTAGTCAATTTGTCACACCTTGGAAATTCACAAAATAATCAATACCCCAAACTTTACTTTTATAATCTGTTTCCCCTCTTTAGTCTTCACTAATGAGAAATATTTTATGTAACAATGTAAAGTTTGGATTCTATGATGCATTGAACTCTGGTTGCTATGGTTGCAGAATAAATGAACGTGCAAAGTCTATGAAATACGATCATAAAATACATGTAGGAGTATTATGAGCAAGTTTATTTTACAATGTTTTTTCATCCAAAGTTCATGCCTAAGGCAATAAAAAGTATACAACGGAGTGAGAAAAAAAAAATTGTTGAGGATGAGTCAACTGAAATTTTTGATCGAAAGGAAGTATCTTGATACGTAACACTGGGCTGCTCGGAAACGGTTGAGATAATTGCAGCCCCATCATTTCTATCTCGAGCTTCTTCTCAAATTATTCCAATGCAATTGCAGAAGTATTAACACCTGTTTCCCCCTCCATCTCTCACTCTGAATTTCCCGTTTGGTTAATGTGTTTGGGGAGCAACGACCTGTTCCAGCGCTCCGCTGTCACTGTTCTGTCAATTTGTCAAATCATCCTTCCGTCTGATTTTTAAATATTATTTTGCTTCAGGGTTAAAGCTCAGAATAGGATCCTTAGGCAGAGTTCATACAACATTGTTTCAGCCCAGAATCACAGTTTTGAAATACACTTTTGCTGCACTCTGCAACGTTTTGAATTTTTGTCTTTTTATGTATGTACTACATGTACATGTATACTGTACATGTATGTGTTGAATTTACCTATTGCATTCACTGAGAATGGCTTGGTATGTTTGTTTTTTTTAATCAAGGTTTTAGATATATTGCATAACATAATTTTCAGTTTCACAGACTACAGTGTACATTTCCTCATATTTTTCGGTATTCTACAATTTTATGTCAAAAACAAAAATATCAAATAACTAAAGAGGATGTTGGCAAACAGTTAAAAATGGACAAATGGGTGAGCAAGAGCAATATTAAATGATAATTGTGATATTAGAATAATTCTTTTTGTATTATAAATGCAGTTTGAAGAAGTTTCACCATACAATAAATTGGAAGGTAAAAAGAAACAAAACATTTATAAGCTGCAGGAGAATCTCAGTAAGAGAGAAACTGGGAACCTATTTTAATTGGTCAAAATTCACTTTAAACAAGTCTTGGACCGTGATTGCTTTTTGCATTTGTAAGTTGGTTACTCTCTATAGTCAAAACAAAATTAATGAACTGAAAAAGACAGTAATTAGGAGTCTTTGACATCGCTTATGAGTAATGGAAATATTTTGATCATCAATTGTTGCTTGCCAATTATGGGAAAAGACAGTATGTTTTATGTTGAGTAGTCACAGACAAATATTTTGATCAACAGTGTAAACACTGGTTGCCCTCTAAACATATGATTCAAATGGGATAAGATTAACCAATAATTCTTTTGTAGTGAGTAGTAATTAAAATATGTTGATCAACTGACATCACATATAAGTACATTATTAACTATATGTAGATAAACAATAAACATTCCACAGTTGTGTCATAATAAGGATTTGCAATTTTGCAAATTAACATTCCATATACATGAATCATCAGATTACATAATACATTGTCATCTACATGTAAGCATGTGCTGTGGAAATAGCAAGAATATGGATCTCCTTTTTTGCTCCTCTTTAATTTTCAATGTTTCTGTTAAAGGGAAATCCAACCTTGATAGCAAACTACTCTAGAAGAAAGCAGAAAATCAGTCACAGAGACTGGTGAAAGTTTGAATCAAATTGGACAAAATATGAAAAACCTATTTTTGAAAGTTGTAATCACTATACTGTACATGTACACTGTATGGGCACTTCAAATTGGCTGAATCAGTATTGCCTCTGTGATGTAGTGGTGGATAACTTTTCCATTTGTTCGAACACACAAAATGACAAAAAAATTCAATTTTTCAAAAAATCTTTATAAAATCAGCAGGTTCTCTTCTCAGTAGTGGACCTACAGTATAATAATATGCCATCCATAATATATTTTGACTAGTGCCCCAAGGGAGAAAGTACATAGGAGACAAACATAAATTATCTATATTTTTGTAAACAACAAACAGGAAACTTGCCCTTGTCTACAGTACATGTACAGTATGTCACAATCCACAGACCACGTTGCCAATTTGAGATTTGCACTGATTTAGTGATATCTTTGTACATGTGTGCAGTTTGTACAAATGTCCACAACAATTCATTTATTAAAACAAAAAATCATAACATGTATTTTTTTATTGTATGAAAAAGAAAGGCAAAAGTTACACTACATGTAATTGTATGTCCATGGTTACTACTGTACAGCGATGCAGGAGGAAAATTGTTAGTTTAGAAAATGTTGTTTTGATTCAGTGAAGTTTATCTTTATTTTTAAGTCCTTGCTCATTTCAAAACAAATACCACTCTCACATCCCTCTTTAATTAGTCATACCTGGATGATGAGAATCTCAAGTTTGGTAACGGTTATTTAAACCACGTTCACACGGGAGCGTTGTAGTTTTAAACTTTAAAGAGAAGGTTGAGTTCTGGGAAGAGGTGAAAAATAATTTGTGACCGTCATTGTTAATATGCAATTGTGGAAGAATATCAGATACAAAATGTTCCCTGAAAAGCATGGCTCCTCAAATGCCTTTATATTCTAAATATGGCATGCAACAGCATAACAATTGGGCAGATTTTTATGCCACATGTTCGTGTAGTCCCATATATACATATTTCTGTGTACAGTGCTTGTAACTTTACCAATACTGGGCCAAATTTCTTATCATTCTGATGATTCCAGAACCTTGCAGTACATACTAATACTCTTAAGTATTAGTATATAGATGATCATATTTTTCTGATCGTTTCCACAACGTTTCTTTCACAATGCAATCGCATGACCAGAACTCAACTTTATCTTTAAGTCTAAAAACCTCTACATGTAAGTTAACAACGATCCACTAACGACGAAGAGGGTTCACATGGGACCAAAACAACAAGTAATCAAAGTTTCAAACTACATTCTACAAGCTGGATAAAATGAAAGGGAACAGGGCCAAAGGGTTAAAGGAGGAGGTCAGAGGTGTGTACAGTACATCAATTATATGTACATACTACATACATTAACTGATTTATTCAAACCCCTTGTAAATTTAATGTTTTTTTTGTTTTTCAGAAGGCAAGAATGCAAGTTGGATTGGTTGAATTACAGCTTTTTTGTTGAATACTTTAGGTGTAAATTTTAATATGTCACATTCTCAAGAAAAACTTTCACATACCGGCACCTGTTAAATGTACACTGTACATGTACCCTTTTAACAAACAGTACTAAATAACAAATTACAAAACTTGGTTAATGGGTATTAATAATTTAGTTGTTAACTGAACATTGATTTATATTTGTATCACCTATTTCCATTTAGCCTTTCCCATATGTCTTTATCTTTTTTTTTTTTTTTTTTTTGGGGGGGGGGGGGGGTCATTATTTCTTTCTTTTTAATCATTTGTGGAGGGGGGGGGAGGGGGAGGGTGTACATACCTATTCCTGTACAACTGTACAGTATGTATTCTCCTCTCAAAAGCTACCCCACTGATTGTCAGCCACTCCATATATCAATTCTCTTGACTTGACTAACCTTTATACTTTAGGAATGATAATCTAGAAAATATCAGGCAGGCCTAGAATTATACCAGTGTCATTTTGTGGCTTTTGATGTTCAGTATGAAGAGGAAATGGGTCAGTTGTTGTTTGTTTATGTATATTCCAAAATTGGACATCTTCCTTGTTATGATAGTGTTGAATTTTTGTTATTAAGTGATAAGATTTGTCACACTATATTTTTCATCCTGATTTTTATAGATTACTTTGAAAATAATGATTTTCTTTCATACATACCTATGACCTTTAAGATTAAGGAAATTACATGTTTATTTTAAAATTCCCTAAGTACGCTTACATGTTTATTTTAAAATTCCCAAACTACACTACTACAGGCATGGAATTGGATTGTTAATTTTTCCAAAGTAGAGCCACATTTATAATTGTAAAATGTTTGATTTTTTAAATATTCACTAGTGTCTTTCAAATTATGCATGTACTTACATTTATATACATAGTGTGATGGATTCCTCAATAGTAACTGTATATTATGCTTTATCAAAGGTCCTTTGGTGCTGCGGTACTTAAAGATAGTGTTGAAGTGCTTTCTGGGGTATGAAATTATGAGTGTTTCATTTTCAAGGAATCTAGAGGCAATAACAGGAGAGTAACAGTAATGGTGGATAAAAATGTATTGAATAAATCAGAGTGGGGTTTTCCCCTCTTGTTTACCCGGTCTATTGTGTAAACATACTGTATTCAACAGACATAAAAGATGCAATGACGCACACGTTGTAATTATTGGTACAAAGGCTGATAACTGCCTCCGGCTACATGTAGGGCTGGTTAGATGAAAAACAATATTTGACTTTCGTTATTATCAGAATCAAAGATTTCATTCACGTATTTCCTTGTACAGTACAACAAATATGTGATATTGTTTGAATATTATGGCAGCCATATACATGTACATATAGAGCTACAATGCACTTATATTTGATACAATATAGCCGGTGTCACACAGAAAAATCCCCCAAAAGTCCCTTGAAAAATCCTTTAAAGGAAGAATTTTCTTGCTTCGTTAGAGGATTTTTGATGGGATAATTGATGACAGACAGCAATTAAAAGGATAACTAAAATCCAGATTTTTGGCCTCTGTGTGACACCGCCTTATGAAGTTTTTTACATGTACATGTATATCAAATTGATAGGTCTACAGACTTTAATAAAGAAGAGCATGCAATTAATACCTCTCCTTTCTTCTCATGAGAACTCTTTTCTCTCTTCCTTCTTTTTATTTCTCATGACACCATATACTTTTCAGCAGGAGGGAACACAAATGCTACTGAATTTTGTGGAGTTCAGAAAAGCATTTGATACAAAATTTGCCTTTCAAATCTGTAGCATATAATTTCACATACCGGTATAGACAGTAACAAAGGTGCAATATACATGCATGTAGTATTTCATGAAACATATTTATTACAGATACATGTACCGTAATTAACGTTGTATAAAACGCCCTCGTGAACTATTAACCGCACCCCTCTTTTTCGCCCTAAAAAAAAAAAAAAAAAAAAAAAAAAATTGCCAATTTTTTTGGGGGCCGACTTAAAAAACAGTAGAGGACCTAGGATAGAACCTTGTGGTACGCCGTGTAATAGAAGAAAAATTGGAGGAATTATTATTATCAACTACATATTGAAATCTATCAGAAAGATGACAGACAAATTTGAGTGTTGTTCTAGTTTCCGAGTGGTGAGTCAACACACCGATTACTGAGTACGGAGACATTGCCAGGCATAGCGCCAGATGGAGGGGCATAAACCGCACCCCCGACTTTGAATTTTTTTGGCGGCAAAAAGGTGCGGTTAATACACCGTTAATTACGGTAATTAGATATTTATTTTCATAAAGCTGCCCTTGACTTTGTTCTTATAATTGTATCATTGACTTTGACCTCTGTCATTTTCTTTTTCATTCCTCAGATTACATCCAATTTGCTCTTGAAACCATCTACAATGAAACGTCGTACTATGAGGATAATTGGCAGACAGAGATGTGGAAGGTGAGAAATAAATGTTTCTTTAATTTGAGATACCATTAGGCCTGTCTTCATCAGACCGAAGTTGCAAAATAACCTGCTATTTTCAGAATCGGGATATTTTCCCGAAGCTCAAAATTGCGTTTTCACCAGACCGATACGCTCATCACAAACTAGATGAAGACGGGCGCAAATTACATGTAGCCTGCTCTTTCCCAAATAGCGGGTTATTTTGGAAACAAGACCAAGATTTCTTAGCCATCAGCACATAATAATATTTAAATTTCCATTTTAACACGGTTAACATTGATCACTTGCTTAAAAAATGTCATGATATATTTCTCTCTCTCTATATTATAAAAAAGCGATGATCATATACAGAGGGCTATTAATTTCCCCTGTGGATTCACAGAAAATTGCTTTCCGGTATATTTTTGAAAGTTGTCTCATTTTCTTGAATTTTCATGTTCTCAATTTTCTTTGGTGCCTCAAGCACATTAGTCATATGGAGTTGACATTACATGTATAAATATTCTATGTTATTATCATGAAATTGAAATATACATGTACATGTATCACCGTAACCCTCCAAATACCCTAGTCTTAAATATGAAACACTTTTTGGAAGTTCAGGGGAGGGGATGGAAACTTGAAAAGAATTAAAGGGGGTTGTTAATTCAATAGGAGCTTTAAATTGTATTCATATATTTTTTCCACACCAGATCATGGGTCTTTTCGTAGGCATCATCATTTGTGTCTTGTTTGGCGTTCTCTACTTCATCATCCTCCCCTTTGTCGGGTTCATATTCAGCTGCTGTCGATGCTGTGATCGATGCGGAGGGAAGAGGGTGCAACGAGAGAGCAAACACATGGGATGCAGTAGGGTCACTCTCACCCTCTTCTTCTTCTGCTTCACCGGTATCATCTGGTAAATATTGCCTTTAAATTTGTTTCGGGTTCTTTTACAATGAACACCGAGCAGTGCTCAGGTTCGCAGAGTGTGTATTACAGGTCTGATAATTACCCAATTAAATCGGTTTCCTGATTTTTTTTTTTTTTTCTCAATTTTTTTTTTTTTTTTTTTCCTCCGGATTTCCTCCCTTTTTTCCTGAATTTTCCTGAATTTTCATTTTTTTCCCCCATTTTTTCTAACTCAAAAGGGGGGAATGTTTTTAGATGCCATTTTTTTCCCCCCAACGCTTTTTTTTTTTTTTTTACTCAAGGGGCAGTAGGTTGAGGAAGCTCACTATCACCCTGGGGGGTGTTTCACAAAGATCCTAAGTTGAACTTATCTCTAAGTTGGACTTTAACAATTATGGAAAGCCATAAGCATCCTTCAAAATATTTTATAACATTTATTTTAAAAGGCATAAAATGTTGATTCATATCATTCATATTTTCTATTTTCATGGGACATTTCATGTTCTTGATGTGGAGTTTATGAAAAGTCTAAAATACTGAAATTTTTGCTTTTTAATATATTTCATTGTAAGGCTACAAATGGCTCTCCATAATATTTAAGTCCAACTTAGGGTTCAGTTCCACTTAGAATCTCTGTGAAACAACCCCCCCCCCCCCCGGTATTATCAATGCGAACAGCTACTGATTTACCACTCTTTCATACCAGTAATTACAAAAATTTAAAGAAGAATAAATTAAGCAATGTGATTGCCAAAAACAAACAAAAAAACTTTGAGTGAGGACCCCATTGCTGTTAGCAGTTATTGCAGAACCTCAAGATTGCTGGTGGTTTAAAACCTGAAGCTTCTGAAACCATGACTGCAATTCAACAATATTATGAAGTACATGTAGTTACATTGTTTAAAGTGGCAGAAAATTGCATTCAGTTCTCTTGAAATAGATTCTGTCTTATATTGTATTTAAAAATAAGAGAAAATTTGAAATTTGATTGTCAATTTCAAGAGAAAAATTATCTGTCTTGTAAGAATCCTGTTGTTAGATCATTGATATTGTCATAAATACAGGAGTAACTTATCAAGGAATCTATACCTTTGGCATTGTCACAGCCCATATTGTCTGTTTGGTTGGAGCAAGAAGAACGTTAACTTATCAGGGAAAAAAATACTTAAAAAATTTTGGGGGGCTCTTTTTGGCATTTCGAGGGTAATTTGCTCTGAGCCCCCGTGTATTTTTTCCCCTGTAACTCAGAGTTAACGCCCTTCTGGCTCTAAACAGACAGTATAATGAACGCTTCTCACCACCTTCCATTTGTCAACACATTCATGGATACTCAAAGGTATGATGGTACCTTTAATACAGTCTTACTAAGTCCCATTTGCAGGCCCAAAAAATGAAAAGATTAAATTCCAACGGCATTTGAAAGATAATACTATTTAGAACTTCCCTAAAAAAGGTGGGGCTTGAAAATGGGAAAATAACGACCAGTAGTTGTCAAATCGACTTAGGAGCTATAGAGCCAATAAGTAATAGTCTTCATATTCAGACCATTGTACCGAATGGTCATACGTTTTATGCTGCGCAAAAATTAAATCAGTTTAATTTTGGCCATCACAAGAAGTGGGTTATTGATGTAGACAAATGCTCATGTACCCTTTACAGCTCATTTTATGTATGTTATTACCAAAGAAGAAAAAAGCCAGTCAGTCACTCAATAGTGTCTGACAGTGAAGTCTAGCAAGTAAACAGGTTTCCTTGCATAATTAAAATATTAGGACACTGCTAACATTTAAATTTCACAGATAGGACATACATGACATATTCATAATTCCTGCAAAGTTCTACAGAATTTGAGGTTGGCTGCAAAAGGGACATAGTACCTTTAATATAGTCTCACTAAGTCTATACGTGTGTTGCATCTAGTTGGCACTGATTGCGTGAGTAATTGGTATCAGTGGATACCAGTATACCACTCAGTTTGGGCGTTGCCAGTTTTCCTGGTCTACAATTACCATGATTCAAGGTATTTACTGTTTGTTCGACAGGCATCCAATTACAGGATGTTATTTTGTTATCCTTTACAATCTCATACAGTGTACATTGTACGTTGTGTCATCAAATGATAAAACAATGTACATGTACGCACTAGGAAATACACAAATCTTATATTATATTTGGGAAATTTACATACAATAAGAAAAAGCAGTTCTAGTCTAATTCCATGCTGTGAGATAATTGTTTCTTTTTGATATTCTTTTCTGTGACATTTCAGAATGTGAAATACAAGAATTATTTCTTAACCACAGGCAAAGAAGAGTAATGCATCCATTACCGTGTCCATGAAGTATACAAATATTTGGGTTGCTCAAAAAGCCAGAGTTATTTTTAGTTGAAATATTAGAAGATGGTTTGGAAGAGAGAATAAATATTATCATGGCATGAGGACCAGGCTATCGGGTTCATCTAAGGTGCATCAGGTACTGACGTAGCATTATATCAGGTAGCAATGTAGACCTTCAGACCATGAAACAAAACTTTTGTTTAGATTTTCCTTCACAAACATGCATTACACTTTGGTCTACAATCAAAGCATATTTTCACTGTTAACTTAAAGGGATAATTCTCAAACTACATGTACATGTACAGTATGCAGGTTTTCTGCAACTACTGAAACAATCTCCTTTGAAACTTATACACACATCTACAAACTGTACATGTATGCTTGTAGCTCTACATGTAAGTCCTTTGCTTTGGGCATTTCTTTGTTGAAGGAAAAAAATATTTCCAACAGAAATTTAAAACAAAAAAAATAGTACCGGTAGGTTGGTTGGCCAGGTGAAAAATTCACATGTGCATGTATAACCCTCACTTGGACATGAATGTAGTATACAATTTTGTTTTTATCTGGGTATTTTGTTCTGTTTGTTATTATAGCCTGGTGTTGTTCATGTGACACGGGGGTAGACCTGTATGCGAAACATGTACTCTGCTCTGAGTAATAGGAAATAGGATAAGTGAAAGCAAATCAGGCATGGAGAAATGCATGTACCATTGTCTGCCACTTAGCAAATGAAATGAGATCGATCTGTAATCATCTGTAATTTTGACGCAATGAAGCAAAGTTCATTATTTCAACAAAAAGTTCATTCTTGTACCATATATACATGTAGGTGCTGCATGTTTGAATCGTATGCTTTACTTGTTGTAAAGTGGTTTCATGATCTGGATGTGGGACCAGTATTATTGCAACTTGTGACAGGGGGGGGGGGGGGGCAAGAGGGTTAATCTTTACAAGATTTGAAGAATCAATCAGAAGCAGATCTCAATTGGACTGAGTAGGCAAGTAACAATATGAATCTGAATACATAATTGGCTATTTAAAGCAGTAAGCGCCACTGTAGAAGACAACATGTTGTGATTGGAAAGTACTTTTAAAAGATTATACTTTTACTTCTCCTTGGGAATTCATGAGAATAATGCGCAATTGATTATTAATACAAATAATAATTAAAGCATTTGATAATTGTTAGGAATTCCAAATAAAAAAAAGTCATAATTTAACGTGAGTCCATTTCTAAAAATGATGATCAAAATTTTAGGTGCGCCTAGCTTGCTTCTGTGAATCGTGATAAATCACAAATACAGATGGCTGTAGTTCTGGGATAATTTCTGTTTCAAGATAAGTACATGGACATGTATAGAGTTGACAAGTATATTAGTGTAAGGGGCATTTACACTGTCATCCAAACACGCCAAAAAATGCCAAACCGGAGCCTGACCGCGATGTTACCAAGGGCAACTACGCATTACCGGCTGAAATGCCAATTCCAAAACATTCCAAATCGAAGTGTGATCTTTTGGCGTGTTTTGGCGTGTTTTGGCGTGTTTGGCAAGTATAAACGCTCGCAGTTGTAACATCGCGATGTTAGGTGACGTAACTTCAGGAGCGGAGCTAGATGTCGTCCTTTAGGAAAATGATAGAACGATATATACAAAGAATAACATAAGAGAAGGTGATAGAAGGAAGAAACAAATAATAACATAAGGAATAACATAAGGAAAGACAGAAAGAGAAAGTGATAGAAGGAATTAAGAAACAAAGAATAACATAAGGAATAACATAAGGTAAGACAGAAAGAGAAAGTGATAGGATGATAAAAACAAAGAATAACATAAGGAAACACAGAAAGAGGGAGTGATAGAATGATAAAAAACAAAGAATAACATAAGAGAAGGTGATAGAAGGAAGAAACAAAGAATAACATAAGGAAACGCAGAAAGAGGGGGTGATAGAATGATAAAAAACAAAGAATAACATAAGAGAAGGTGATAGAAGGAAGAAACGAAGAATAGCATAAGGAAACACAGAAAGAGGGAGTGATAGAATGATAAAAAACAAAGAATAACATAAGAGAAGGTGATAGAAGAAAGAAACAAAGAATAACATAAGGAAATACAGAAAGAGGGAGTGATAGAATGATAAAAAACAAAGAATAACTTAAGAGAAGGTGATAGAAGGAAGAAACAAAGAATAAAATAAGGAAACACAGAAAGAGGAAGTGATAGAATGATAAAAAAACAAAGAATAACATAAGAGAAGGTGATACAAAAGGAAGAAACAAAGAATAACATAAGGAAAGACAGAAAGAGAAAGTGATAGAATGATTAAAAAAACACAGAATAACATAAGAGAAGGTGATAAAAGGAATAAATAAAGAATAACATAAGGAAACACAGAAAGAGAAAGTGATAGAAGGAAGTGATAAAGAATAACATAAGAGAAGGTGATAGAAGGAAAAACAAAGAATAACAAGGAAAGTGACTGCATCGGAGTGCCGCGCATGCGCATTACCAACTGAAACACGCCAAAACATCACTGAGCTTTTCAGTCGGTGATGTTTCCGCACAAGTGTAAACGGGTGCGCGAAACATCGCGACTTTTCAAAATGAGGTATTTGACAGTATAAATGCGCCTTGTGTTGTGGTTAGCTCTGAAACAAAATTGCCACATTGTGCTCGTAACAAATGACATCCATAGTAAACTGTAGACTTGAACTGTGTACATTATTGTACAAAAGAATCTATTATGATTTCGAATGGCCGTGTCTTTATTTACTCTTCGATATTTAGACAGCTGTCCTTTCTTTGTCTATCAAAACTAATATTGATATGCTCTGGCAGCAAGTTTATCAGCCGCTTCATCTGTTTATAAGAAAAGATATATGCGGGATAAGATGATTGAAATTACATTTCTCACTAAATTTTGAATTCATCTTTAGGAAAGAATGCACAGCCCCATATTAATCAGTTTGATATCCAGCCTCTCAGTTCTGTTTGGCGCATACATGTAGATGATAGTGACAAGATATTACATCAATATTTATGTTTTTAGAATCAATTTTTTACACACACATGGTGTATTTTTAAAATCTCTGTATTAAAAGGAATCTGCAGTTCAAAAGGATCGAATATTACAAAAGCAGATTCCTTTCAAGTTAGACATTTATGTACATGTATACAGGGTATGCATTTTCAATTTTTCATTATGTACACTACAGGGTGTATGTTACTCTTTACATTACATTTTAATACGGAAAAGGAGCAGCCAAATAATTTCTATATTTTAATAGCTTTTGATGCCTATAGGCATTACACATATCATGGAGGGGGGGGGGGGGGTGCTTGTGGAAAAAAATCTCATCAATGTTAGCTGCACATTATGTACATGTACATGTAGGCCTCGAGTTGGCCAAATAGTCTGCTATTTCTGATTCTGGGAAATTAACCCAACGTTACAAATTGCGTCTTCGTCAGCTCAATACTTGAGCTCGAGAAATTTGCCCAGTGTTCGCGCATAGTGGGAGTCTTCGGGCTGGTGAAGACGGACCGGACGATAGCGGGCTATTTTGCAAACTAGCCCAAGATATCTTGGGAAGATTTCCCGAGCAAAATTGACAGCCGTTTTTTTGTGATCGGGCTAATTTCCAGAATCAGAAATAGCAAGCTATTTGGCCAACTCGAGCTGATGACGACAGGCCTACATGTAATTTGAGCTTTTCCTCACTACTTGGCGATGTTTGACTTTTGATTTACTTTGGACGAGACTGAATTCAGGGCTGTAGTATGTAGCGAGTACGACAATCATGTAATGATGTAGAAAGATAGATTGATCTTGTTTTGGAACCACATGTTGTACTTGGGATTAGATTAGTGAAATGAGATGAAAGCTAGAAGTCGGGGAGATGAAAGCTTCCTTGGAAATCTCTTGAGGAAGGAGGAGCGGCGGTAATCCTTGATTGTAATTAGTCGTGATTCAACGACCTTTCGCCTCGTTTCCCCATCGTTCCCTGATCCTACAAATTACGGCAGAGGAAGAGGATCTTGTAACGGCAGGAAAGAGGGAGGAGAGAGTCGTGTCAACGCGAATTCATTGGGACAGTGAACGCCGGTGGGCCGAAGGGTAAAGTTGTAGATCCGCCAGATAACCTTTAGGGAAATCTCATTCGGTTTATCGTCAACTGTCGAAACCAAACTCTTCAGTTTGTGCATCTCAACTTGTGAGCGTGTATAGGCCATATACTTCTGCTTGAATTAAACTTACAAACGTGAAAAAGAGCCAGAAATATATACCTCTTACAGAGGGGAAGAATTAGAACTTTGTTTTACACACTTTTTGGAAATTTATAGTTTTCCAACATTTTCATGAGATTGTTATACTTACTGATTTTTTTTCATACAAGAGAAGTATTTGCACATAGTCTAGCTGGTTTGTTTGTTAATACTCATAATTATTTTTGGATTGCTTCAGAGTTCAGACATGGTGCAAACAGGCTGTGTATGAAGTACATAAACTTATCAATCTTAAAAAAATATAATAACAAAATCATAAAAAAGTAAACAAACTGAGTGCAGCAGGAAGTTCAATGTGCAATGTAACTGTATGAACTCATGTATTAATTTATAGATCACTTTAAACTTGTACCTTGTACTCTCTAAGCCAGTTTTACATCTACAGTTAACAAATACTTTATTCATACCCTTACTAAGTTTTGTAATTTTTAAGTATTTGAACAATTGCTTTACCCTGATTAATATTTCTTGAGAACGTAACATATTAAAGCTTACAGGTAATACATGTAATACTATTCAACAAATGCCCTATAAATTCAACCAGTTCACCTTTCATTCTTGAGTTACGAAAAAAAACACAAAAAACATCAATTTACAAGGGGGTTTGAATAATTCAATCGTTAACTACAGGTTTAATTGACCCCATGTTATTTGAAGAAGCCTAATATTTCTTTCTTGCAACTGACAAGTCCATGCACATGTAGTGTAATCACAAGCATAAATGAATGTATTCTCTATTGTAGAGGTCTACATCTCCTCCCTAGGTGCTTTCTTGAAATTCCCCTTTAAATTCTTGTTCTTCTGTGCTCTTGATTTGGTACAAATTCAGTAGATTGACGTCCATTACCGTCTTCGATATTGCCATTGCCTAGGCTTATGAACAATACAGGAGAGAAAAGAGATAGGTATTTATTTACATTGGATGAATGCGTTAACTTGGAAGGAAGCAAGGGAAATCATCACAGTGACACTGATTGATCCGGACAGTTGGTGCGGTGGCGATCGACACATCGAGGGCCCCAGGTCAGATTCTCCAGCGATGGATGCGTCTGCAATCGCAGGAGCGCCAGGGATGTGAAGATTAAGCCTGTACAAGCTAGCAGGAATCGCTGTCAAAATATTAGCCCCCCTATTATCTCCAGGGGAAATTCCCCCGTTTGGATGGAAAGTGGACCGAAAGAGGTCGTCTGGCCTGGGCAGGAATGACAGGAGTGGCAGTAAGAACGGGTCAGATGAGATTATGGTTCCTTGCGGAGTTTCGATGATAATGCTCGTTATACACCTGTATGATATTACATCTAGACAAGATATATGGGATTCCTTTTTGCTTGTGTGATTACCTACACCTACATGTACACTGTACTACTATCATATCACAGCGATACTGATTATTCTGAAATGGATAAACATCCTTTCGTTGAACTGATTTCTTTGGCAAATTATCTCGATGACTTTACTGCGGATTTACTGCATTCTGTGTGTCTAAAGGTATTTGTACATGTTGAAACATAAAGCTGCTTTCATATGAATCTTTTGAGATTTATTAACTATGTTTCAACGAGACTATTCTCTCGTTGAAGTGAGGCTCTGGTCAAGACTTTGAGTCCTTATGGCGAACTCCTAAATCAGGCCTAATGAACCCAAAATGTCTCTGGTCTCAGATCCCCTGACTTGACCCAAAACACTTGTATTTGCCCTCTTATTTTGGTCCCTCAAGGGTCGCCCAATTCGTGTCCAGGTCTAAGGGCAGGATGCAGACAGATTGAAGACACATGCCATGGTCAATTTATGACTTGGTCTTTAGACTTGACTGACCAGTTCAAGCAAGATAATGACCCTTTGACCTTTGGCCCAATTGGTGTCTAGACATTTCTAGCCATCTGCAAAAGTTACAGAACTTTGAACTTTAGGCTAGTGCTTTTCTTTGTTTGAATGTCAGAGCAGTGAGAGTCCTGAGCAATCCTACCGTATTCGAAAGTGACATTTACAGTTTGAAAAGTACATTGACCAGAAGCTTACCGTAAATGCCTTTCAGAATTTTGTGTTCTTGTAATTTCGTTTACCATGGAAACAAGTTTTAAAGTAATCATATTAATAATATTAATTATTTTAAAAAAATGCAATGAAAAACAAACTACTAGAGGACCTACAAGTACAGTCCTTGTCCCAAGGTAATTCCATAATAATTGAGGATGAACATCTTTCCAGCGCTCTGCTTTGTGTTCAACTCAACTTGTCCTTTGCTTGAACCCATAACGATAAGGAATTGATAATATTCATCTATAGGAGTGTAATTGCAATATGATGCAATTCATCTCAAGTACCGGTAGGCCTACATTACAGCAGTGATTGGCTTCCTCTATTCTAAGCTAATTAGTATCCACGGACACAGATCCCTAAATGAACGTGTGGATTATGTATGCGCACTCTTACAATTGGTGCACTCGCAATACAATTTGGAATCGACACATGTCACCGTTTTGAAAATTTCCATTCACGTGAGGCAATCTATTAAAAAGACGAAATTAATACCTGATGAAATAATCACATTAAAGATAAAGTTGAGTTTTGGTCATGCAATTCCATTGTAAAAAAAACGTTGTGGAATCGATCAGAAAAGGTTGATCATCTACATGTAGCATATAAGCATTGGTGTGTACTGCAAGGTTCTGGAAGAATGGAATCATCAAAATGATAAGAAATTTGGCCCAGTCTTGGAAAAGTTTCAAGCACTGTAGACAGAAAGATTTATATGGGACTACACGAACACGTGGCGTAAACATCCGTCCCGATTTTTTGCGATGATATACATGCCATATTTAGAATATTAAGGCATTTGAAGAGCCATGCTTTTCAGGGAACATTTTCTATTTGATGTTCTTCCACGTTTGCATAATACAATGACAACGCTCACAAATTATTTTTCACCTCTTCTCAGAACTCAACCTTCTCTTTGAATTGCAATTCTGCATTTATAAGAGCGTATAAAGTGCAATATTAAATTGAAGTCCCCCAGGGCTCCCCGCTTTCCCCAGATCCATAAAGTTCATGCTAAATGCTGATTAGTCACTCTGACAAGTTTCTGTCCCTTTTTAGTATGGTGTCATCCCTCCTAGAATGTATCGTCTGGCTTTGGTTCTGCCTGACCTATTTGGGTTTCTATCCTCAATTTGAAGAGATGATTTTTCAACCCCCAGCACCTATTTTTATTATAAATTGTGGTGGCAATATTGAGCATGATAGCAAAAGTGTGATTTTAAAAAGCTCTTTGCGCCATTCAGAGACTTCAAAGATTTTTGAAGAAAGAGACATATGTACAGTAAGTTGATTTCTTTCGATTAAGGCACAATTAATTTCTTAAAGTTTCATTTCTACCCATAAACATTAGGGGAGTTCACACATAAAGAAAAATGAGATTTGAAAATCAATTTTTGCATCGCGTTCCAAAAATCAGTTTTTTTGTGTATGTGTGGACAGAATAATTACACTAATCTTCGCGATCCAATTCTCAGTAAGTCTTGCTATTTTTCAGAATAATCGC